>MU761500.1:159780-179872 GCA_026770625.1 Nicotiana glauca | reverse complement strand
TTGGTTGTCCATGATCCATGTCTACCATTTTTATTGACCTCCTCAGCCCTAAAAGATAATAAAGAAGGTTAGATAAAATGTACGTTGGTGCTCGGCAAGTATGGTCGGGTGCTAGTCATGGCCCTCCAGTTTGGGTCGTGACAAATTTCTTTCACAGCGGAGGAATCATGTATAGGAGGACTCCAGATTTGGGTTTACTAAGGTGTGTCGATGCAAATGAAGCATCTAAACTGCTAGAGAAAATTCATGACAGGATATGTGGTCCACATATGAACGATTTAGTCTTAGCAAAGAAGATCCTCCGAGTTGATTACTTCTGGATGACTATGGAGACGGACTGCAGCCAGTATGTTCGAAAATTCCCCCACTGCCAGATACATGTAGACATGATAACGGTGCCACCAAATGAGCTTAACGCAACATGCTCACCATGGCCTTTTGCCGCTTGGGGGATGGATGTTATTGGTCCAATCGAGCCTGCCGCTTCCAACGGGCACAGATTCATCTTAGTGGCAATCAACTATTTCACCAAATGGGTCATAGCAGCATCTTACAAAGCAGTGACTAAGAAAGTCGTGGCAGACTTTGTCCGCGATCGTATTTGTCGGTTCGGGATCCCGGAATCAGTCATTACTGATAATGGCTCCAACCTCAACAGTAACTTAATGAAAGCTATGTGTGAAAACTTCAAGATCAAACACAAGAATTCCACAGCCTACAGGCCCCAGATGAATGGAGCCGTAAAAGCCGCCAACAAAAACATCAAGAAGATATTGAGGAAAATGATAGAGAAGCATAAGAAATGGCACGAAAAACTATCATTCGCTCTATTGGGGTATCACACCACAGTCCGCAACTGGGGCAACTCCCTATATGTTGGTTTATGGTACAGAGGCAATCATTCCCGCTGAAGTAGAAATTCCTTCTTTAAGGATCATACAAGAAGCTGAGCTCGACGATGCAGAATGGGTGAGAAGCCGCTACGGGCAGCTGGCTCTTATAAATGGAAAGAGAATGAATGTAGTTTTCCACGGCCAGCTTTATCAGAACAGAATGTCCAGATCCTTCAACAAGAGAGTCAAACCAAGACGGTTCACACCAGGGCAGCTGGTATTTAAGAAAATTTTCCTGTATTAAGATAAAGCCAAAGGGAAATTCTCTCCCAATTGCCAGGGTCCATACATGGTTCATCGGGTTCTGACAGGAGGAGCCCTTATACTTGCAAAAATGGATGGAAAAGTTTGGCCAAAACGAATCAACTCAGATGCAGTCAAGCGCTACTATGTGTAATCTTATGTTTTCCTATATAATGTAATTTGAACTACATCTGACCTGATTCCCGATTAAGAGGAGATAAGTAGGAAGTTGTCACGACCCAAAATCCCAAATCCGATCGTGATGGCGCCTCTCGTGAAGACAAGGCCAACCAACAAAACAACAATACATCTCTTAACAGTTATTTAGCAGGAATAAGTCTGAATCATAGATAATATAAATATAAGTGAGGAATAAACATGATAAAATAGGGAAAACCCATCCCGATTCAGCCCGAAATCGGGGTGTCACAAGTCATGAGCTACTACCGAGTTTACTAAAATTCTACAAATCTGAGATCAGGAACAAAGTCTGAAGATATCATAAACAGCAGAAGATAAGGGAGAAAAATGGGGCTGCGGACGTCAACATCTACCTCGTTACTCCTAGTCACCGTCTGGTCTGGAAAGAATCAGCGCTCAATCAGCTCTACCTGTATCTGCACATATGGTGCAGGGAGTAATGTGAGTACTCCGACCCAGTGAGTAATAAAAATAAATAATGACTGAAGGCATGGAATCTCATAAAGGCACAAATAATGCCATCTCAAGCAATAAAATTAGTTATACCATAAAACCGTGAAGTATCGGGTAAATCTCCTTTAAAACAGTTAAGAGAAATAATTTCAACAAGTAAGAAATAATCAGAAACCTGCCCCTCGGGTTCAATATCAAATCTCTTAGTACAGTATCAGCCCCTCGGGCTCACTCCCAACTCACACAATACAACATCAGCCTCTCGAGCTCACTCCCAACTCGCACAGTACAACATTAGCCTCTCGGGCTCACTCCCAACTCACCTGGGTACCCTGCGCTCACTGTGGGTGTGCAGACTCTGGAGGGGCTCCTACAACCCAAGCGCTATATCATAAGGCCTTAAAGCCTGTCACATCAACATAAGGCCTTAAAGCCTTCTCATATCACACTTGAGGCCTGAAAGCCTCCTTACATCACTCAACATATCCTCACATATGGCCCTCGGCCTCAATCAGTCCAGAAAATAATCATAAGCCCCTTGGGCATCTGTAAAACAATGATGCTTAGCTCAAACAACATTAGAAATATCATTCAAATCCCAAGTTGAGTATAAATGTAGCTGAGTTCATGAAACAGTATAATTCAATTGGACTAAGTTCAAATAATATTTCAATTAGTGATGGAAATTCACAAAGGATTTCAAATAGTCGGCACGAAGCCCAAAGTATGGCAATAAGCCCAAGTCATGGTGAAAAACAACAAGTCTTTATCAAATACGCAGTAAAATATCAACCGGGATGGACCAAGTCACAATCCCCGATAGTAAATGACTCTGCGGTCGTCATACAACGTGTACCTCATCTCAACATAGCACTACGTTGTGCAAATCCGGGGTTTCAAACCCTCAGGACATCATTTAAAATCATTACTCACCTCGAGCCGGCCAAAATCCTAGCTCGTTATGCCCTTGCCTTGCAAATCGATCTCCTCGCGCATCGAATCTACTCAAAACCACAACGAATACATTACAATAGGCTAAGGGGACATAACCCACTCGAAAAGACTCGAAAAATATCAAAATTCACTAAATTGGCAAAACCCGAGCCCCAGGCCCATGTCTCAAAAAATTATAAAATTGAAATCACCGGCTTCCTTATCTCGCCACGAGTCTAACCATGTAAAAATCATTCAATTCCCATATCATTTCGACCCTCAAATCCGTGATTCTATCCAAGAGTGTTTTGTACACTTTTTCAACAAAATTCTCGGATTAAACGCCAAAACTCGTGATAGATTCAAGTTATACAACCAAAATTGAGTTAAGAACACTTACCCCGTTGTCCTTTATGAAAAATCTGTCAAAAAATCGCCTTATCCGAGCTCCAAATCGTTAAAAATGGGAAATAGGAACGAAGTCCAATTTCCAGAACTTAACCTCTCTGCCCAGGCCTATTTCCGCTTCTGCGAAAAAAATATCGCTTATGCGACTTCCGCTTCTGCGGTAAAATGTTGCTTCTGCGACTTCCGCTTCTGCGGTTTCCCTCATTTTGCCCAGGACCGCTTCTGCGGTCCATTTTTAGCAAAAGCAAGACCGCTTATGCAGTCCAAATGTCCGCTTCTGTGGAAGCTGCCCAAACTCCACGTTCCGCTTCTGTGACTTCCCCTTCGCTTTTACGACTTTCCCTTCGCTTCTGCGGAACCGCTTCTGCGGTCCATTTCCGCAGAAGAGAAAATACCAGATACCAGAACCCTTCAGCAGTCTCCAAACTCCAAATTTCATCTCGTTAGCCGTTTGAAATCACCCCGAGGCCCCCGGAACCTCAACCAAAAATACCAATACATCCTATAACGTTATTCAAACTTGTTCCAATTATCAAAACGCCTCAACTAACACCAACATCATCAAATTACATCGAATTCAAGCCTAATTTCTTTTAAAACTTCCAAAACACGCATTCGATCAAAAACCCAACCAAACCACGTTCGAATGACCTGAAATTTTGTACATACATCCCAAATCACCTAACGGAGCTACAACAACTCTTGGGATGCCCTTCCGACCCTCGGATCAAAATGTCACCTATCAACCGGAAATCGCCAAAATACTAACTTCGCCAATTCAAGCCTAAATCTACCCCGGACTTCCAAAACCACTTCTGATCACACTCCTAAGTCACAAATCACCTCCTGGAGCTATCCAAACCATCGGAAATCACATCCGAGCCCTCTAACACACAAGTCAATGTCCGGTTGACTTTTCCAACTTAAGTCTTCTTAAAAGAGACTAAGTGTCTCATTTATTATAAAAAACCAATCAAAATCAAATCTAACGCACCCAATACCGATAATGAAGCATAAGGAAACATAAGATGAGGGAAACGAGGTGGTAACTCATGAGACGACGGGTCGGGTTGTCACATCCTCCCCAACTTAAACAAACACTTGTCCTCGAGCGGGTTAAGGAACATACCTGAAGTCTTAAATAGGTGAGGATATCTGCTCTGCATCTCCCACTTGGTCTCCCAGGTATCCTCCTCCACGGGCCGACCTCTCCACTGTACTTTCACTAATGCTATATCTTTTGATCTCAATTTTCTAACCTGTCGACCCAAAATAGCCACTGGCTCCACATCATAAGTTAAATCTTCCTCTAATTGCACTGTGCTGAAATGCAAAACATGAGACGGGTCCCCAACATACTTCCGGAGCATAGAAACATGGAATACCGGATGAACACCCGACAAACTGGGTGGCAAAGCAAGCATATATGCTACCTCTCCAACCCTCCTAAGTATTTCAAAAGGCCCAATGAACCGCGAACTCAACTTTCCCCTCTTTCCAAACCTCATAACACCCTTCATGGGTGAAACCTTCAGCAAAACTTTCTCACCCACCATGTAAGATACATCCAGAACCTTCTGGTCCGCATAACTCTTCTAACGCGATTGAGCTGTACGAAGTCTCTCCTGAATCACTTTCACTTTCTCTAAGGCATCCTGAACTAATTTTGTCCCTAATAATCTAGCCTCGCCGGGCTCAAACCAACCAACTAGAGATCTACACCGCCTCCCATACAAGGCCTCATACGGTGCCATCTGAATGCTAGATTGGTAACTGTTATTGTAGCAAACTCTGAAAGTGGCAAGAACTCAGCCCAAGAACCTCTGAAATCAATAACACAGGCACGCAACATGTCCTCCAATATCTGAATAGTACGCTCGGACTGTCCGTCCGTCTGAGGAAGAAATGTCGTGCTCAACTCCACCTGCGTACCCAACTCTTGCTGAAAAGTCCTCCAAAATTGGGACGTGAATTGAGTACCTCTATCTGATATAATAGACACTGGAACACCATGCAACCGAACAACCTCCCCGATAAAGATCCCTGCCAGCCGCTCCGAAGAATAAGTAGCGCACACCGGAATGAAGTGCGCGAACTTGGTCAGCCGATCCACAATCACCCAAATAGAATCAAATTTCTTCGAAGTCCGAGGAAGACCACTCACAAAATCTATAGTAATTCTCTCCCATTTCCACTCTGGAATAATCATCCGCTGAAGCAAACCACCCGGTCTCTGATGCTCATGTTTCACCTGCTGACAATTGAGACACCGAGCTACATAACCTACAATATCTTTCTTCATTCTTCTCCACCAATAGTGTTGCCTCAAATCCTGGTACATCTTTGCGGCACCCGGATGAATAGAATACCGCAAACTGTGGGCCTCCTCCAGGATCAATTCTCTAAGCCCATCTACATTGGGCACAAATACGGCCCTGCATCCTCAATACGCCATCATTATCTATAGTCACATCTCTGGCATCATCATGCCGAACTTTATCCTTAAGGACAAGCAAGTGCGGATCATCATACTAGCACTCTCTGATGCGATAATATAAGGAAGACCGAGAAACCACACAAGCCAATACCCAACTAGGCTCGGAAATGTCTAATCTCACAAACCGATTAGCCAAGGCTTGAACATCAACTACCAAGGGCCTCTCCCCAACTGGAATGTATGCCAAACTCCCCATACTGACTGCCTTTCGGCTCAAAGCATCGGCCACTACATTGGCCTTTCCCGGATGATACAGAATAGTAATATCATAATCTTTTAGCAATTCAAGCCACCTCCGCTGCCTCAAATTAAGGTCTTTCTATTTAAACAAATGTTGAAGGCTGCGATGATCAGTGAATACCTCACAAGATACGCCATATAAATAGTGCCTCCAAATCTTTAAAGCATGAACTATAGCAACCAATTATAAGTCATGAACAGGGTAGTTCTTCTCATGGGGCTTTAACTGACGAGAAACATAAGCAATAACTCTACCCTCCTGCATTAACACACAACCAATCCCAACTCTCAAAGCATCACAATATACCGTGTATGAACCTGTAGCTGATGGTAAAACCAACACTGGAGTTGTGGTCAAAACTGTCTTGAGCTTCTGAAAGCTCTCCTCACACTCGTCCGACCATACAAATGGAGCACCCTTCTGAGTCAACTTGGTCAAGGGCGATGCAATGGATGAAAATCCCTGAACGAACCGGTGATAATATCCTGCTAACCCAAGAAAACTCTGGATCTCTGTGGATGAGGATGGTCTAGACCAACTCTGCACTACTTCTATCTTCTTTGGATCAACTTGAATACCCTCGTTGGACACTATGTGTCCCAAGAATGCCACAGAACTCAGCCAAAACTCACACTTGGAGAATTTTGCATAAAGTTTCTTCTCTCTCAATCTCTACAACACTACACGCAAATGTTGGGCATGCTCCTCCTAGCCACGCGAGTACACCAGAATATCATCAATGAATACAATAACAAATAAATCCAGTTATGGCCGAAATACACTGTTCATCAAATGCATGAACGTTGCTGGGGCATTGGTCAGCCCGAAAGACATAACCAAAAATTCATAGTGACCATATCTAGTCCTGAAAGCAGTCTTGGGAATACCCGACTCCCTGATCTTCAACTAGTGATAGCCCGAACGGAGATCGATCTTTGAAAACACCCTCGCTCCCTGAAGCTGATCAAACAAATTGTCGATACGAGGCAAAGGATACTTGTTCTTCACTATTACTTTATTCAACTGCCTGTAATCAATGCACATCTCATTGTGCCATCTTTCTTTTTCACAATTAAGACTGGTGCACCCCTAGGTGATACACTAGGCCGAATTAACCCCTTATCTAAGAGTTCCTGAAGCTGCTCTTTGAATTCTTTCAACTCTGCTGGTGCCATACGATATGGCGGAATAGAAATGGGTTGGGTGCCCGGTACCAAGTCAATGCCAAAATCAATATCCCTGTCCGGCGGCATACCCGGCAGGTCTGCAGGAAATACATTAGGAAAATCCCTCACAATTGGGACAGAATCAATACTAAGAGTCTCAGCTCCAACATCTCGAACAAAAGCTAGATATGATAGACAACCCTTCCCAACCATATGCTGGGCTTTCAAGAAAGAAATTACTCTGCTGGGGACATAATCAGTCATACCACACCACTCAATCCTCGGAACACCCGGAATAGCCAAAGTAATTATCTTAGCATGACAGTCTAGAATAGCATGACACGGAGATAGCCAATCCATGTCCAGAATAACATCAAAGTCTACCATTCTCAACAACAATAAATCAACTCGGGTCTCCAGACCCCTAATAGTCACAATACAAGATCGATATACATGGTTTACGATAATAGTATCTCCCACCGAGGTGGATACGTGCACAGGTAAAGCAAGACACCCTCGGGTCGTACCCAAATGATGAGTAAAATATGAAGACACATAAGAATAGGTGGAACCAGGATCAAATAAGATAGAGGAATCTCTGTGGCAGACTGAAATAATACTTGTGATAACAGCATCCGACGCAAGAGCATCTGTCTTGTCTGGGATAGCATAAAATTGAGTCTGACCACCGCCCGATCGACCTCCCCCTCTGGTGCAACCTCTAGCTGCCTGACCCTCACCCCTAGCTGACTGGGTGGGTGCTAAAGAAACTGGTATAGAAGACGAGGGCTGACCCTTCTGCTGTGATGAACTGGCAGTACGGCGAGGATACTACTTCCACATGTGTCCTAACTCCCCGCACTCATAAAAGCCCCTAGGTGCTGGAGGATAGGACTGAAAAGAACCCCTCGCACCGGAGTGACTAGCTAGTGCACTCGGCACGGAAGAACCCTGAATAGATGGGGCACGCGACGAACTCTGAGCTGGAAGGGCGCTAAGTGAGGACTGGCCCTACTGAAACCCCTGATAACCACAGCCTGAAGATATCCCACGGTACTCGGGAAGAGCCGACTAAGGAGGTATGAAAGAATGACCTCTACCATGCTGGAATTGGCCCCTAGATAGAGCACCACTGTAACCACTAGAACCTCGAGGCCTCTTGGCCTTCCTCTCCTCTCTCTCCTGACGTCGAGCCGTCTCAATATCATGAGCAATGTCAATTGCATCCTCGAAGGAATGACTCAGAATTCTCTCTCGAGTCATCAGAATACGGATGGGATAGATCAGTCCGTCTATAAACCTCCTAATCCTCTCTCGGTCAGTGGAAACCATCCAGGGAACATAGTGAGCCAACTCCGTAAATCTCATCTCATACTGAGTCACAGTCATATCTCCCAGACAAAGCCACTCAAACTGTCTACGCAGCTCCTCCCTCTGAGACTGCGGTACCCACTTCTCCAGGAAGAGAGTGGAGAACTCCTGCCATGACAAAGGTGTTGCACCCACTGGCCTACGCCGCTCGTACGCCTCCCACCAGGTGAAGGTCAATCTTGAGAACTGAAAGGTAGTAAATGATACACCGCTCGACTCCAAGATCCCTGCTGTCCGAAGCATACGCCGACACTTGTCGAGAAAAACCTGGGCATCCTCGCCCTGAAAACCGCTGAAAGTAGGAGGTGAGAGCCTACTAAACCTCTCAAGACAATGCTGCTCATCATTTGGCATAGCTGGAACCACAAAATCCTAAACCGGTGCAACCGGCTGAACTGGTGTAACCTACTGAGCTGGTGGTGCCTCTGGTGTCTGTAAAAGCCTGTACTACCTGCTCAGGTGTGCGAGCAGCACGGGTCTGATTTCCTTTCCCGACCTGCAAAGTAGCTGCTGCAGTAGTGGATTAGACTGCCTGAGCCAGGCCAGGCCAGTACAAACTGATAAAATCAGAGCTAGGGCCTCCTGAAGACCCGAAATCACAGTAGGCAAAGCAGGTGCCGGAACATGTGCTGCTGGAGTCTCTACAGCTGGAGCCTGGTCCTGAGCCGGGGCAACTGGTGAGTCAATAGGTGCTGCCCCCGCGACTCTGCCTCGACCACGGCCTCTGGAGGCCTCAGTAGGTGGTACTGGTGGTCGTCCGCCTTGTCCGGTAGCGCGAGTCCTCGCCATCTATGAGAGAATATAATAATAGAAATTTAGTTCTCGAATCAACAAAGTCGCACGACAAGAATTTCAAGAATATGAAGTTTTTCCTAAAGGTTCTGCAGCCTCTCGAGAATAAATACAGACGTCTCCGATCCGCGAGACTCTACTAAACTTGCTCATGACTCGTAAGACCTATGTAACCTAGGCTCTGATACCAACTTGTCACGACCCAAAATCCCAAATCCGGTCGTGATGGCGCCTCTCGTGAAGACAAGGCCAGCCAACATAACAACAATACATATCTTAACAGTTACTTAGCAGGAATAAGTCTGAATCATAGATAAAATAATCATAAGTGCGGAATAAACGTGATAAAACAGGGAAAACCCATCCGATTCAGCCCGAAATCAAGGTATCACAAGTCATGAGCTACTACCGAGTTTACTAAAATTCTACAAAGTCTGACATCAGGAACAAAGTCTGAAGATATCATAAACAGCAAAAGATAAGGGAGAAAAACGGGGCTGCGGACGTCAACAGCTACCTCGTTACTCCTAGTCACCGCTGGTCTGGAAAGAATCAGCGCTCAATTAGCTCTACCTGTATCTGCACATATGGTTCAGGGAGTAATGTGAGTACTCCGACCCAGTGAGTAATAAAAATAAATAATGACTGAAGGCATGGAATCTCATAAAGGCACAAATAACGCTATCTCAAGCAATAAAATTAGTTATACCATAAAACCGTGAAGTATCGGGTAAATCTCCTTTAAAATAGTTAAGACAAATAATTTCAACAAGTAAGAAATAATCAGAAACCTGCCCCTCGGGCTCAATATCAAATCTCTCAATACAGTATTAGCCCCTCGGTCTCACTCTTAACTCACATAGTACAACATCAGCCTCTCGGGCTCACTCCCAACTCACCTGGGTACCTTGCGCTCGCTGTGGGTGTGCAGACTCTGGAGGGGCTCCTACAACCCAAGCGATATATCATAAGGCCTTAAAGCCTGTCATATCAACATAAGGCCTTAAAGCCTTCTCATATCACAATCGAGGCCCTGAAAGCCTCCTCACATCACTCAACATATCCTCACATATGGCCCTTGGCCTCAATCAGTCCAGAAAATAATCATAAGCCCATTGGGCATCAGTAAAACAATGATGCTCAGCTCAAACAACATTAGAAATATCATTCAAATCTCAAGTTGAGTATAAATGTAACTGAGTTCATGAAACAGTATAATTCAATTGGACTGAGTTCAAATAATATTTCAATTAGTAAGGAAATATTGTGATGGAAATTCACAAAGGATTTCAAATAGTCGGCACGAAGCCCAAGTATGGCAAGAAGCCCAAGTCATGGCGAAAAACAACAAGTCTTTATCAAATACGCGGTAAAATATCAATCGGGATGGACCAAGTCACAATCCCTGATAGTAAATGACTTCGCTCTCATCATACAGTGCGTGCCCCATCTCAACATAGCACTACGTTGTGCAAATCCGTGATTTCAAACCCTCAGGATATCATTTAAAATCATTACTCACCTCGAGCCGGCCAAAATCCTAGCTCGCTATGCCCTTGCCTCGCAAATTGACCTCCTCGCGCATCGAATATGCTCAAAACCACAACGAATACATTACAATAGGCTAAAGGGACATAACCCACTCGAAAAGACTCGAAAAACATCGAAATTCACTAAATTGGCAAAACCTGAGCCCCGGGCCCACGTCTCGAAAAATTATAAAATTGACATCACCGGCTTCCTTATCTTGCCACGAGTCTAACCATGTAAAAATTATTCAATTCCCATATCGTTTCGACTCTCAAATCTGTGATTCTATCCAAAAGGGTTTTGTACACTTTTTCAACATAATTCTCAGATTAAACGCCAAAACTCGTGATAGATTTAAGTTATACAACCAAAATTGAGTTAAGAACACTTACCCCGTTGTCCTCTACGAAAAATATGTCCAAAAGTCGCCTTATCCGAGCTCCAAATCGTTAAAAATGGGAAATGGGAACGAAGTCCCATTTCCAGAACTTAACCTCTCTGCCAAGGACTATTTCCGCTTCTGCGAAAAAAAATGTCGCTTCTGCGATAAAATATCATTTCTGCGACTTCTGCTTCTGCGGTTTTCTTCCGCTTCTGCGGTTTCCCTCATTTTGCCCAGGACCACTTCTGCGGTCCATTTTTCGCAAAAGCGAGACCGCTTATGCGGTCCAAACGTCCGCTTCTACGGAAGCTGCCCAAACTCCACGTTTTGCTTCCGCGACTTCCCCTTCGCTTCTGCGGAACCGCTTCTGCGGTCCATTTCCGCAGAAGCAAAAATACTATATACCAGAACCTTTCAGCAGTCTCCAAACTCCAAATTTCATCTTGTTAGTCATCCGAAATCACCCCGAGGCCCCCCAGAACCTCAACCAAAAATATCAATACATCCTATAACGTTATTCAAACTTGTTCCAATTATCAAAACGCCTCAACTAACACCAACATCATCAAACTACATCGAATTCAAGCCTAATTTCTTTTAAACTTCCAAAACACGCATTCGATCAAAAACCCAACCAAACCATGTCCGAATGACCTGAAATTTTGAGAACACATCCCAAATCACCTAACGGAGCTACATCAACTCTCGGAATGCCATTCTAACCCTTGGATCAAAATGTCACCTATCAACCGGAAATCGCCAAAATACTAACTTCGCCAATTCAAGCCTAAATCTACCCCGGACTTCCAAAACCACTTCCGATCACACTCCTAAGTCACAAATCACCTCCCGGAGCTAACCAAGCCATCAGAATTCACATCCGATCCCTCTAACATACAAGTTAATGTCCGGTTGACTTTTCCAACTTCAGCCTTCTTAAAAGAGACTAAGTGTCTCGTTTATTATCAAAAATCAATCCAAATCAACTCTAACACACCCAATACCGATAATGAAGCATAAGGAAACATAAGATAGGGGAAACAGGGTGGTAACTCATGAGACGACGGGTCGGGTCGTCACATCAGCCTTATGGGTTCGGTCATAATTCAATAAAGTTTTCATTTCCCCCCGCAATTGGAAACTAGGGCAGAATTTTGAGGAGGACTCTCAAACAAAGTAACTTCAGTCGATCGTCGCAAGCAACCGTCAGAAGCAGCAACCCAGTAAATCGGGGCAAAATTTGGAAGAGGACCCTTAAAATTCCGAAGCGAGAGAGGTTGCAATATCCTGAACCACGTCACAGTCGTCGGTTCATCTAAAAACTATTTCTTAAATATATACCCATGTCATATTTTTTACAAACTCATGCACGTCTGTTACCAAAATTTCTCTATTTAGCAACGCTACCCCCAATGATACGCACAGTATCACCAAAACAGAGCCAACCGGGTCAAGAAAAGTCAGCGGGGACACGAACTAACCTTTCCCCTTTACAAAACTCACAATTTTTCTTTGGATGCAGGCACCCGAGTCGCAAATCATAGGATATATTATACACTCATACCGTTTAGGAATACAACTCTCAGAACCGCCACACTTATTCATAGTTGCTATCTGCACACAATATCCCCAGCAGCCACAATATCACAATCAACTATCAGCTAAGAAAATTTTATTACTATTCCCGTTTTATCTCTTGCATAAGGCTACCATTCTGCCTTCCGAGACTAAGCTCTGTCTCCATCTGTATTTTCTGCATTGCATAAAGCTACCATTTTGACTTAGAGACTAAGCTCTGTCTCCATCTGCATTCTTGCATTGCATAAGGCTACCATTCTGCCTTCCGAGACTAAGCTCTATCTCCATCTGCATTCTTACATTGCATAAGGCTACCATTCCGCCTTCCAAGGTTAAGCTCTACCTCCACCTGCATCGGCTGAAAGATCGCCACTTTATTTATACCTGCATCAGCTAAATGATTGCCACTTTATTTACACCTGCATCGACTGAAAGATTGCCATTTTATTTACACCTGCATCAGCCGAAATATCGCCGTTTTATTTACATCTTGCATGGCTGAAAGATCGCCACTTTATTTACTTATTGCATGGCTGAAAGATCGCCACTTGTTACATTTTATGGGCTGAAAGATCGCCACTTATTGCATTTCATGGGCTAAAAGATCGTCAATCTGTCCAAAGGCATCATTGTTCTGAGGCACCATTTTCATAGCCCGAGAACGTCATGCCATGGCATGATGACCCCTTTTAATCTCTTGCATATCACTATTCAAAGGATTTATAGTTTGGAGGCATCATTCTCATAGCCCGAGAGCATCATTTCATAGCCTACGAATTCTTTATTATACGCTTCATAGCCTAGGACATCATGGTCTGAGGACGTCATCCTAACCGTCAAAAGACAACATTCATGGTCTGATGGGAAATTGCATCATGTTTAAATCTCCACACAATATACACTTGTATTGCTTATTTGCAGGTAAATCAACAAGCAATGTCCATCTCAGCAGGAGCGATCCCGCTCCGGTTCCTGCAGCCCTATTAGACTTTAAACATCCATCCCAACCTAAATATCGCGTCCGTTCTTGAAAAATCTCCATCGGCATATTCCGCCGACGGATCCTGAACTACATATGGCCTGATTCCTGTAAGACCAGGATATGCAGGCAGCTCAGGAACCAGAGCACGTTCAACCTCTTCAACCCATTTCGTTCGGTCAAATTGGCCATCATATCTTTACCCGACAACTCTTTCATCCTTCCCGGGTAAAGAGGAATAGCTGTTGATACCCAATTTTTCCCTGTACATTTTTTATATGGAAAATACTTTTAAAAAAAGCATATGTATGCGTATATAAGTATGTCCAAATATTTTATTATTTTTTTCCTAATTTTTAAAAGATTTTTAAATCATTTTATTGCCCCACTTTATCAATAATTATTCCCCAAATTATTATTTGGGTGATTTATTTTTGTATTTTCATATTTATACCAAAATACAACTAAGGTAATTTTTGCACATTTTTTACAAAATTATTTAGTATTTTAAAGCTAAATTGCATAATTGCAATATTAGCCTATTTTAAGAATTAATTATGTTTATAATTACACAATTCATTTCATTATTTTTTATTTAATATTTACATATTATTAATCAATTTAGTACCTTTAATTTTGTTTTTAGAAATTATTTTACTTTTTTTAATAAATAAAAAGTGGAAAAGTAGCTATTTAAACACTAGCCCTTTATTTCAATTTTAGCCTAAATCAGCCCCCCAATTAAACCCAATTTCAACCCCAAATTGTCTGACCCAATTCTTAAATTACCCGCCCCTGACCCAATTAAATACAACCCCCCTTTCATTCTTTCCTTTTTTAATTTACCAACCCCCCTAACCCTAATCATTTTCACTAGCCCGCTGCCCCTAAAACCCTCCACTCTCTCAAACTCTCTCGAATATTCTCAAACCCTAGCCACCTCTTACCATCTCTGCCTTAAAATCCACCGAAATTTATGGCCTCCAAGGCTACGAGAGTCCTACACCGGCCTCTTATGGCTCCTACGTGCATGATCTCTGAAGATTCAAGGCCTGACCTTGAGGTTCACACCCGGACCTCTGTCAATTCGGAGTTCCACGGTCATCTCCAGCGTTGCTCCGGCATACTATGGTTGTTTAAGCCTGATTATGACCTCTCCGACTCAGATCAGTGACCTTTCAAAGCCTTTCTGATCTCAAAGGTTCTTCTGAAACCCTAACCCTTCGAGGTTTTCTCCGATTTCTTTAGATCCGTTGTGTATCTACTCTTTCCCTGAGCTTTCAAATGATTTCCTAACTTTTCTTTCAAAAAATTACTTTCAAAACCTTTCTTTTCTGATCTAGGGTTTTCTAAAAATGTTCAAGTGTTTTCTGACTTTCTTTTCTTTCGTGTGTATTTGACTCTGTGTTGTTCTTGTATTCTCTTTTACCATGTTCTTATATGCTTCTCTTATTGTGTTTTCCTATATTATGGTCTCGTATGCTTTTCTACTGTGCTCCTATGTTTTTCTTCTATCACTTTCTTATATGTTCTTCTACTGTGTTTTCTATACTATGCTCTCGTATGTTTTTCTACTATGTTCTGGTATTTTCTTCTACCATGCTCTAGTATGTTTCGCCTACTATATCTTTTACTGTGTTCTTAATGTTTTACTATTTTCCTTCTACTGAACCATGTTAAGTTTCTTCTAAAAGATCCCCTTAATCATGCTTTCCTAATGTTCTTAACAGTCTTTTCTCATTATGCTTCGAATTAGTTTCTTCCACTGTGTTTGCTTCGAACCATTCTACTGTGTTTGCATGTTACTTTTCTATCATGTTTCTCATGAGTTTTGTTGTTGAAAGAAGCATGTTAGAAGTTTTAGTTCTTTTTTGAAACCCCTAAACATATATTCGATTCAATTGCTTGCCCTCTCATCTTTGCTTCGTGATTTGCTTGAACTAGGGTTTTTATTTTAGAACCCCTAACTCTTTCAGACCAACTTCAGGTTTGGACATCCGTGTTTGCATATGATTCTAATTTTTACTAAACTCTTCTACACTGGATTTTCTATTGATGACATGACAATTTTCTTTCATGCTTAACATGTTAGTATGCTCCTTATATATGAGGAACTTCCCTTTAAAATGGTTTTCAAACTTGTGATTAATTCAGAGTCCCTTCTAAATAGGTCTAATTGATTCCCTTTCCATTGTTTGCTGATTTCCCTTAAGTAACCTTTCCCATCTTTTGACTCGGTTCATTCATACAAATCTCAGGCCTTGTGATGTACTGGATGTTAATTGATTTCCTTACCTTATTTGTACAAACCGTGTGCTTCATAACCCTGTCTTTATATAACATTTTAATGTATGTGCCCTTCATTGCATGTTGTGCACAAAGTGTTTATTCAATTTCTTTCCTTAATTAGTTTTCACTCGTTTGAATCTGAATCTCTTAATTAAAGGGAGTCTTGTGTAATTGATTGACAATCAGTTCTTCAGCTATTTTCTTACCTTATTTCTACCTGATTTTTACACTATAAAAGGCACGCCCCTTTTTCACAAACACAAGATTAACAATCCTTCACTACACACTTTACAATCCTTCTAAATTATTACTTACAAATAATATTACTCTCTCTTCTTGTCTGCACTGTGGCTTTTACAAGACTACTGTATTTTCTCTATTTGTTTCTTCAAAACTGGTATGTCCTAATTTAAGCTTCAGCATCATCACAATGTGTTTATTTACAACTTTTGTATCCATGTCTACCTTACTATTTCTGTAGAGTTCAACATTTAAATTAAGTATGCTCACATCTTTCTGCCTGTTTCTGTTGTGAATCCTTGCTCCCCTACCCTATTACCCCTATGTGTTTGTGAGTTGTGACTTAAGGCATGTCAATGTGAATTGTTGCCCATGAACTGAGTTTGAACCAATAGGGGTCTTAACCTCTATATAAACAGGCTGGAGGGTGTGCCAACATATCCCATTGCTTGGTGTGCCCATCAGCCTGCTTTTCTTTTGCTCTTGCAAATTCCCCTATTCCCTATCCCCTATGTGTATTAATGTGAATTGCTTCCCTCTTCCTTTCCCCTTTCAAAATTCCACTTCTACACTTACACTCTCTCTTAGTTCCTAAGTTCTGCCCCCCTCTTGTGAGCCTTGACTTGGGACCTTGAGTTCCCTCTGAACTTGGACACTTGAGGGCTGGCCTTTCCATACTGCACTATGACTTAATCGGGTAATGTATTTGGGGTGTAAGCACTGCCCGGAGTTCATGTGAGACTCTTACGAAACTTTGACACACCCCAAATGGGAGAAAGGCATTGAAATCTGATCTCTTGGGGTTGGTTTACTTCATACTTCAGACAGGAAATCTGAATCAGGTTCTCCTTGGTTGTACTTTTAATTTCTGATGTATTTTTCTTTACTTTGCTTCTTTGGGCTTTAATAACTTTGTAATAAAACTCTCGGGGATGGCTAGTGAGAAGGGAGGGGTAACCATGTATGCAGAAGGGGTAGATATCATGTTTATAGGAATTTCTTCAATTCCAAAAAATCCAATTCCCAAAAGAGAACGAGTTGTCCTCCCAAATGTTATAAACCCGATTTCGCGAGAAAAATGGGGCGCGACATATGTCCTGAACTTGAAACTTGAAGTTCAGGACCATTGTCCTTAACTTTTGAACTTGTAAGTCTTAGTTCAGGACCATATGTCCTGAACTTTTGAGCTTAAAACTTGAAGTCCAGGACCAAGTGTCCTTAACTTTTCAATGTGAAACTTGAAGTTAAGGACCAAGTGTCCTTAACTTTTGAACTTGTTACTCTAAGTTAAGGACTGCATGTCCTTAACTTCTTTACTTGTAACTTTAGGACTACTTGTCATTAACTTTCTAACTTAGTTTCTTTCACAGGATTTAAAGAAAAGTCTAGGATTAAAGCTTGAGACTTTGTTGAAGATTTATGTGAAACCTGATGAAAGGAGCATAGAGAGAGAATCTAGTGTTCCAATTACTAAAGATGAAGTTGATGATCATTGTCATGGTATAGACCCTACTGTTACAATTAACAAAGATGCAGGTGGTGATGAACATGATGATATGGATGTGCATGCAGAAGTTCAGTATGAAAGCGACTTTAGAGATGCACATCTAGATGATGAAACTGATATCGTCACTAATATTGGGAAAGGGTAGATATAGATTTTGAATTTTTTTCATTGAAATTAATATTCAATAGCGTAATACATATAAACTTTTTTGTGATTACAAATATTTGTAGAATCTATTGATGGAGTGGATTTCAAGATGTAGCAGAGTGTCAAGACCAGGAAAATCCAAAAGAGACAGGAGTAACAGAAAAAATTTGCAAATGTGGATTGGAATCTCAGGAGGATTTAGAAAGTCCATTAGGAACAAGTGTCAGTGAGATTGTATGCAAATGCTTAGAAAGAACATATGATATGTCTACAACTCTATCATATAAAGAGGAATTTTGAGTTCAAAATTATTCCAATCAAGGTTAGATGAAATTTTCATGGTATGTTGAATGTTAGTTTTAGTGAACTATTAGAATGGGTATTAATTGCAAATGTTACAGAATCTTTTGAAGCTGCAAGGGAAGAAGATGGAGTGGAGTACAATCTCAAGACCTAGAAAATACTGAAAGAAGAAGCATAACTGTGATTGTTTACAAATGCATAGATGGAACATGTGATCTCTCTACACCACGCTCTCTTACGGACAATATTGAAAGCCAAGAAAATGCTAGTGAAGATAATGATTTAACTGGGATGATCTTGACAATTGCAAATTGTTAGACAGTATTTTTTTTAATTCTATACATGTTTGTTTTAATCAAAGATTAGTAACAAGTACTAATTGTGTTAGCTCTTGTAAATATTTTTGCAGAATCTTGGGAACTTGCAATTGAAGAACATGGAGAACAATTGCAAGATAAAGAAAATGTGCAGTTGGAAGATAAAGAAAATGATGCAACTAATATGTCAGCTCAACTGTCTGTTAAAAAATTACAAGAAGGCAGTGTGAACAAGACATGTATTGATTGTGTCCTAAATATTATATTCATAATTGAAAATGCCAGTACATTTCAAAAATAATGTTCTTAGTTTTTATCTCTTCATTTGACGACTTGCAACATATATATATATATATTGTTGTCTGTAGAGAAAAACAATGACGAAGCTCTTAACCAATATACTAGGAAAAGAAAGAGAGATAGTATTAGTTATGATGGTCCGTCATTTTCTATTCTTACTCCTACTCCTCCAAGTACACAAATGAGCATTGATGGGGGTATGTCTATGGAGGTTGAAGGAAATGTTGAAGAAGAGCTTCGTCGAGGTAAAAGAAATAAGAAAGTAGTTGAAATCTCCTTTTAATCAAGAAAGAAAAACAAGAACATTGATGGCGCACAATGAAAATACTCCCAAGAGTTCGGGCTGGATAAAATCAACATATACTCGTAGATGTATTTTTAATTATGCCAAACATGATGCAAACTTATTGAAGAAATTCGTTGTGTGGTTGGGCAAGGAGAAAAGGAAAGGTCGCAAAAAACAGTAAGTCCCTTAATGTATTTTATTATTTGTTAATTGCTTAAATTTGTGTCCTTAACTTGTAATTTTAAATTTAGGACTAAGTTTATTTATATTGAAATTGCTAAATTTAAGTGTCCTTAACTTCTGCGATTGTATGTCTAAGTTTAGGACCAAGTGTCCTTAACTTTTCAGCTTGGAATTCAAAGTTTAGGACCAAGTGTCCTGAACTTTTAAACTTATAAGTGAAAGTCCAGGACCATGTGTCCTTAACTTTTGAACTTATAAGTCTAAGTTCAGGACCAAGTATCCTTAACTTTTGAAGTTGAAAGTCTAAGTTCAGGACCATGTGTGAACTTGAAACTTAAAGTTCAGGACCAAGTGTCCTTAACTTTTGAAGTTGGAACTATAAGTTAAGGATTGCTTGTCCTTAACTTTTATACTTGTTAGTCTCAGTTAAGGACAAAGTGTCCTGAACTTTTGAACTTGTAAGTCTAAGTTCAAGACCATGTGTCCTTAACTTTTGAACTTGAAACTCAAACTTCAGGACCAAGTGTCCTTAGTTTTTGAACTTGAAACTCAAACTTCAGGAGCAAGTGTCCTTAATTTTTGAACTTGAAACTCAAACTTCAGGACCAAGTGTCCTTAACTTTTGAGTTTGAAACTCAAATGTGACGACCCAAAGGGTCATCACTGTATTTCTCCCTTTTTCCGCGCTCCCGAGGCCTTGAAAACCTCATTTTTAGTTGCCTCGATTTGCGTGCGCAGTCCGGGCGCGAAGCAGGAAAATTTTTATGTTAAAATATGTGAATTCTGTGAAAAATTTGAAGAATTATGATATTAATATTGATATAGTTGACTTTGGTCAACATTTTGGGTAAAC
>MU761500.1:134648-156521 GCA_026770625.1 Nicotiana glauca | reverse complement strand
TTCTGGTGTCTTGTTCTATGCGATCGCGTAGGCTTCCTTGCGATCGCATAGTATAGCCTTCCATGTGTCCGCATTTGTTCTATGCGATCGCATAAACCTTTCCGCGATCGCATAGGTTTTCCAACTCCTTCAATGCGATCGCATCACCTTCTCCGCGTTCGCATTTCATTAAAAAATCCAAATCTGGACCGCCTGTGTTTTCCTCTATGCGTTCGCATGCTGTCCATTGCGATCGCATTAAGTTACCTCCCCCTCCTCTATGCGATCGCAATACTTCTTATGCGATCGCATAGGGCATTTTCGCCCAGTTAATTCNCTTGTCGTGCGAATCTGTTTCTCAAATACTGATTATCCTTCTACTATGTTCTTTCGCAGATGGCGAGAACACGTGCTTCCTCTTCTACCGCGCAGCAGCCCGAGCCCCCAGCAACAACTTCTATCAGGGGCAGAGGGCGAGGCCGAGGCCGTGCCAGAGGCCGAGGCCAGGGCAGAGGGCGAGGCCGAGGCCATGCCAGAGGTCGAGGCCGGGGCAGAGCTCAGTCCCGAGCAGCAGTCCTAGAGGTGGAGCCTCATGTTGATTATGATGAGGAGGTTCCAGCACCAGTAGCTCCAGTGGGCCCAGCTCAGGTCCCAGAGGGTTTCATAGACACTCCAGGACGCTTTGGTCCGCCTGGTAGGCTTTATGGAGAGTGTCTCTAGAGCAGATTTGCTTCCCGCAGCACCAGCCACATCTCAGGCTGGGGGAGGAGTTCAGACTCCCGCTACGCGTACTCCGGAGCAGGTAGCTCCTCAGCTTCAGGTTCCAGTAGTTCAGCCAGCAGTGGCAGCCCAGTCGGGTATTCCAGCTCAAACCGGCAATGGTGCGGCGATGTCCGCGGATGCTTTATGGAGGCTTGATAGTAGGCGCCATCACGGCGCCCGATGGTGGGATGAATCCGGGTCGTGACATCAAACTTCAGAACCAAGTGTCCTTAACTTTTGAACTTGAAAGTCTAAGCTCATGACTAACTTCTAACTTTGATATTTTCAAAAATTTTAGGGGACAAACTGATATATATAATGATGATAATGGTATGAGAAAGAATCCATACAAATTGTTTCATCAAAAAATCAGTAGCAAAATGTTCTTCCTTGAGCTATCAGATAGTAGCTTTGTACTAGATGATAAGGTTTGATAGTTCGCAAGGCATTTATTTTCTTTATTCTTAATTTATTCTTTTTAATTATTTTATGACTGATGGATTTTTTATTTTTTTTTGCCTTTTTATGAAGCATAATGACATTGCCCTATATTATCTGAGAAAGAATGAATGCTACTACCCTCGCGATCGTCCTTTTCATTGCACAACTGCAAATATTCTTTTTAGTAACTATATGATGCTTGTGTATAAGTATTTCAATGTAGATGCTACAAATGGGTTTTGGTGTGGTGATAATCAACTGTTTCTGACACCATATGTGTGGGGGGACAGTCGTAGATGTGGAATTGCTTGGATAGAGGTTGACAAAATCTTTTTTCCATGTCAGCTTCCTTCAGAAGATGATAATGATGTGACACATTTTCTTTTGGGGGTATTGGACTTGAATGACAAAAGATTTATGTGTAGGATTCCATATATAATGAGCCATATGAGGCAGTAATGAATCACATGGAAATGTCTGCCCGAATGATCCCCCACTTGCTAAAGTTCTCATAGTTTGACAAACATCACAAGTCTTTTGGAAATGCCTTCAACAAATTTGATATTCAGTGGCAAAGATCACCACACCAAACTGGATCGTACGTGTTGTTATTTGTTATATAATTTATATGTACTTTAGATTTATTGTTTAATTGACTCCATATCTTATATTTTTCTTAGGACTGATTATCGTGCATTCCTGATTAAGTGTGTGGAGTTGTTGATGATTGGAAAGGATGTAGAGAAATTCCAACCTGAAGACATAAAAGACTTTAGAAAAGAACTTGCCATAAATCTTTGGGCACATGGTGAGTGAAAAAGAAATTCTGGTTATGATACACCACCAGAAAATGTTGGCAATGACTATGATAGTGAAAACGAAACTTGCTGTCCCAAGGAGTTGTAGTTTAGTTTTGAATAAAGTTAGTTGTGGTTGATCTTTTGTATAAAATTGTTGTAAATAATCCATGTGAATTCTAAAATATCTTGTAAATTCCTCAAAAGGCACTTTTATTTTGTTTGCATAGCATAATTTTTTGTCACAGCTATGCAAAATTACAATTTCAGAAGTAATATGAAGGCATCATGTTAATAACTTCTTTGCTTTTGTCAAGTATTGATTTGTCCATTGAGCTTGTTAGTATTAGTTCATGACTAAGTGTAATTGAACTTCAAACTTAAGGACTGCGTGTCCTTAACTTTTGAACCTGCAAGTCAAACTTAAGGACTCTTGTCCTTAACTTTTGAACTTGAAACTCAAAGTTAAGGACATAAAGTCATTAACTTTTGAACTTTGAAATCAAAGTTAAGGACTGTCAGTCCTTAACTTTTGAACCTGTAATTCAAATTTAAGGATTGTTGGTCCTTAACTTTTGAATCTGCATGTCAAACTTAAGGACTCCTGTCCTTAACTTTTGAACTTGAAACTCAAAGTTAAGGACAGACAGTCCCTAACTTTTGAACTTTGAACTCAAAGTTAAGGACTGCCTGTCCTTAACTTTTGAACCTGAAATTCAAACTTAAGGATTGCCTGTCATTAACTTTTGAACCTGCAAGTCAAACTTAAGGACTCATGTTCTTAACTTTTGAACTTGAAACACAAAGTTAAGGACCGACAATACTTAACTTTTGAACTTTGAACTCAAAGTTAAGGATTGCCTGTCCTTAACTTTTGAACCTGTAATTCAAACTTAAGGACTGCTTGTCCTTAACTTTTTAACCTGCAAGTCAAACTTAAGGATTCCTGTCCTTAACTTTTGAACTTTGAACTCAAAAGAATAAAAAAGAACGTAAGCAGAAAGAAATTTTGAAAATTCAGACATCTAATCAAATAAAAATAATCTAAATGAATCCAATTTATAGCAAAAACTTAAAAGAGTCAATAAACATAAGTGGATATATCTACTATTCTCTATGCTTTCTTGAAAATGGATGGACTGCCAGAGAATATATATATATATATATTGTTCTATTATGACCAATTCTTCTGCAACGACCACACCTGAATGTCATTTTTGATGACTCGGTAGCTGAAATTTGCCTTTTCTTCTGCCTTCTACCACGTAGCACTTTGAAATATGGAGGTTTAACAATTTGTGACTTAACACTCTCTGGTACAATCGAAGAATCAGTATGTCCTACAGGATGTATTTGTCTTTCATATGTTTTCAGCCAAGATTTCTTTTAAGTACCAGTGCGAGCAAAAGTTGGACTTCTTGATATTTCTCTTCTCGATAGCTGCAATTTCATGTATGCATGGTAATTCATCAAATTGAAGCTGAAAACAATCACATGTTCTTTTGTTTAAGTCCATCAAGGAAGACCTTCAATGTTGAAAAATTATAAGTTAGTACATTATTCTAAATTATATTAAAATCATAAGCTAAACATAGAACATAATACTTACATTCAAAGTAAATGCTAAATCTATATTTTTCTTCAATTCCTCCTCTACCCAATAAGAAACATCATAAAAAGTTCCTTCTGCTTCATTTCTTCTTTCATAAAACCAGCGTTGTAGCTTCACTTGAATGAAATCCATCATTCTTAATATAGGCAGGTCCCTTGCTTCTAATAGGACAGAATTCATTGACTCAACTATGTTTGTTGTGAGCATGTCATATCTTCGTCGTGGACTACAAGAACGTTTCCACGTTTCCGGTGGTTCTTCCATCAAGTAGTCATAAGTCTTCTTATCTACTTTTGCTATATCTGACATGTATAGATCAAATTCTTTACGCCTGTATACTCTTGCAACACTTTGGAAAAGTTTTATGACCTCACTTTTCACTTTCATTCGCTTTAGGTTCTGCTCCAAATGATATATATAAATCCCATGATGGCTTTTAAGATATACCTTTGCAATGCCATATGCAATAGCTTGATGTCTGTCTGATAAAAAAAATTAAATTCTCACGGCTCCCAATTGCATTGCGAAGCTGACTAAAGTACCACTCGTACGAATTGCTATTTTCAGATTCTGCTATTCCAAAGGCTAGTGGGAAAATTTGGTTATTTGCATCCTTTGAAACTGAAATAATTAAAACACCCCGAAATTTTCACTTCAAAAAAGTTGCATCAACAACAATCACTAGTCTATAATGATTCCAACCAGATATTGATGATCCATATGCATAAAACATATGAAGAAACCTGAAAATACAATATAAAATAAGGTTAAGAAAAGTTAAGGACAGGTAGTCCTGAACTTCAGATTACAAGGTCAAAAGTTAAAAACAGTCAGTCTTTAACTTAGAGTTACAAGTTATAAAGTTAAGGACATGCAGTCCTTAACTTTGACTTACGAGTTCAAAAGTTAAGGACAGCCAATCCTGAACTTCTGTTTACAATCTCAAAAGTTAACTGGTTAAAAACAACATGTCCTAAATTTTATAAAATGGAATAACAAACTTTTTTTGATTGTTTACCTGTTGTTATTGTCTATTTTTATGTTACTATATGTTCCCTGGTTTTTACTTCTCATCATATACAAGTATAAAGACAATAATTTATAATTCTCTTAGGAGTTCCTCTTATTAAAGCGGAAGCAAGTTGAATAGCACGCCACGCCTTGTGATACCCAATGTCTAGTCTATGCAATTTTTGCATCCCTGCCATGACAAATGCTGGTGTAACTTCAAACCTTGGGTCTCGAAGATTGTCAATAATATAACCACTAATCAACTTTGAAGTTGCATGCCTTTGATCAGCTTTCATAGTGTTAACAGAGCAGTCATGATTTTTCTTAATCTTTACTATCTTGAACAGTGTTGAATCTTCAATTCTGAAAGCACGCACACACCACCCACACCTATTATCAGTGCATTTCAACGAATATCTTGTTGAGCTTGATCTAATAACCTTGAATTTAAAATGTCCTTTAATTGCTATATTCGAAAAACAGTTAATTATACTCTTATTTTTGTCAAATATTGATCCCGCTTTTATTTCATCCAACGAAGCATTTCCTCTTAATATCGTAGTTGGGGATTCTTTTTGTTTTAAATTTGACCTTCGTCTAGTTAGTTGAGTAGAGGTTTTTTCAGCAACTTCTTCGATTACCTGTGCACTCTCTAAGACTTGAATATCCAGAGCTTGTTCGTTGTCAATCTCTATAATGCTTTGTCCTTCTACTTAAATAGAATCAAATGTTTGAAGTACCTCTTTAGTTATTGGTTGAGCTTCAACCATATCTATTTTCATTATATGTTGGCATTTGTTTTGATTGTCATGTTGAGTTTCTCCGTTGACATGTGTTTGAAGCACCTGTTCAGTTATTGGTTGAGTTTCAACCATATTTATTTTCATTATTTGTTGGCATTTGTTTTGATTGTCATGTTGAGATTCTCTGTTGACATGTTGAAAGTTGCTTTTTGATCCAAAAACTCTTTTCAAAATATCAACAATGAAACGACAGCCCTTGAAGAGTGAATGAGTTTTTAGTAACTCTGTACATGTGTGAAGATCTAAATCTTTGGATACAAGTATTCCCTTGCTTGTTCCAAGATTGATATCAAACCATATCACTGCTTCAAACTTGTCTCTATCCAATTCAATAACTTCAAAGATTTGTTTAATGAATTCTTGAAACTGAATTACCTCAGGTACTAGAACAAGCTTTGTTTGATTATCAAGATACTTATAGTCTTCAGTCCATCTATCATTAAAAGCAACTATAATGCTTATTATTTTCATCCTGCAATTCAAGAGAATGGGAAACTCAGGACATATTTTATAGAGCAATCCTTGTATAATTAAGAACAGGTATTGTAAGTTCAAAACCAAGTTAAGGACCAAGTGTCCTTAACTTTTGAACTTGGAATTCAAAGTTAAGGATTGCCTGTCCTTAACTTTTGAACCTGTAATTCAAACTTAAGGACTGCCTGTCCTTAACTTTTGAACCAGTAATTCAAACTTAAGGACTGACTGTCCTTAACTTTTAAACCTGCAAATCACACTTACGGGCTCCTGTCCTTAACTTTTGAACTTGAAACTCAAAGTTAAGGACAGAAAATCCTTAACTTTTGAACTTGAAACTCAAAGTTAAGGACATAAAATCCTTAACTTTTGAACTTTGAACTCAAAGTTAAGGACTGTCTGTCATTAACTTTTGAACCTGTAATTCAAACTTAAGGACTGCCTGTCCTTAAATTTTGAACCTGCAAGTCAAACTTAAGGAATCTTGTACTTAACTTTTGAACTTGAAACTCAAAGTTAAGGACACAATCCTTAACTTTTGAACTTTAAACTCAAAGTTAAGGATTGCCTGTTCTTAACTTTTTAACTTATAACTGTAAGTTAAAGACCAAGTGTCCTTAAATATTGAACATGTAAGTCAAAGTTCAGGACCAAGTGTCCTGTACTTTTCAACTTGAAACTCAAATTTTAGGACCAAGTATCCTTAACTTTTTCAAAACATTTGGCAAAACTATGACAATATGTCCTTAATATATAGAAGAGCGTCAACAAAATTGAGGACATTTTGTCCTTAACTTTTTCAAATCAATTTGCAAAAGCAGGACACTATGTCCTTAATATGATGTGCTCAATTTTTATAGAACTATTATAGGACGTGATGTCCTTAACCTTATCAATCCAGAAATTAAAAAAAAAAAAATTAAATTTCTACTTATTGTATAAAAATCAATAGAAATCGAAAAAAGTATAATTATGTCGAAATAAATATCAATAGAAACACATAAAAGTATAACTTACTATAAATTTATGTCGCTTTTTGGACGAGAAGGTTGAATTCTATAGATTGAAATCGGAAGAGAATCTTCTGCAATTCTATACTTTGAAATTCGACGATCAAAGTGAAGTAGTTAAGTGAGTCCTGATCGTTAATAAAAGCGTAGGTATAAGTTATAGCAGAAGGGTATTTTCGTCCAGCCAGATATAAGTTTATTAAACCAGTGGCTAAAGGCTAAAGACAATTTAAAACACTGACTTTAAAATAAATCCAGGTGCTATAGTGGCTATTTATGCACATCGTCCCAAAATTGTCAGACTGGTCCATATGAAAGGGTCTAACCCGAGCCCAATCGAAGAGCGTAATGTGTTCCAAGGAACAAAGAAACAAACAAAAGAAAAATTCTAGAAACATCTTATCTTTTGCAGAAAAACCCCCTGTCAAAATCTTTCTCTTGAACCTTCTAGGGTTTTTTATCCTCTTCTTACCAAACACACACTATATTTTTTCAACAACCTAACTACATACTCTCACTACCCCAGTTGAGAAGAAAAAGAAGCCTTCTCTTTGACTCCTAATTAAGGTACTGTTTGTTATCATTGTTCAAAATATATTCTTTTTAATTTTGCGTTTTGAGGATAATAACCATTTTAAGTTTTTGGGGTTTAATTTGATTTAAGTGTAGGAAGAAATGGCGACCACTCAGCTAACAGCATCATCCATTTGTGCCAAGGGTTTTGTATCCTTTGAAGGGCTAAGGTCCAATGGTAGTGTAAAGGTCGCATCTTTTGCCCCATTGAAGCAGAATAGCAGGTCTTTTCGTAGTCTTGTTGTTAAGGCTGCCACCACTGTAGCTCCTAAGGTACATTATTTTTTTTTCAGTTCCATCATTTTGTTTTAACTGGGGTAGCTGAGCTGATTATGAATGACTCTTTGGTATTTACGTTGCTTCCCGTATTGTGTTAATGAACGTTTTCGCTTGCAGTATGAACATTGGTTTTCTTGTTTATGATTAATTTAGTGCAATTATCAAGTGTTGATTAGTTAGTTTTTGTTTCTTTAAAAGAAAGATCAAGTCTTGGTTCAGTATTTTGCAAGAGTTAGCTGAAACAAATAACTTCAACTAGAAATGGATTGGATAAGTATTGTCTTTTTGTTGGATTGGGTAATTGACCTTTTCATTCTGTTTTGTGGCTTCAATTGTGTTGTAAGTTTGTGACTTGGGCTTGTGGGAAAAATATGGTTTCCTTGGCAAATTTGAGGAAACAATAGTGTTATAGTTGCTAGTTCTGGTTCTGATGTTTCTTGATTTATAACTGTTAGACTTCAGTCAAGTATAATTTTGGAATTTAAATATGACTTCACTGAGAATTAAGTTTTATCAGCTGGTACATCCTGGCTTCATATATTTTTATGTCAAAGCTGATGCCAGCCCTAGATTTTGAGGGCTAATGAGGTTATCTTGTGGGTAACCTTAAAGAGGCATCTTGGTGCACGAAGCATCCCGCGTTCGCGCAGGGTCTGGGAAGGGCTGCACCCTAAGGGTGTGATGTAGGCAGCCTCCCCTGAAGAATCAATTGCTAATTCCATGGCTCGAACCCGTGGCTTACAGGTCATACGGAGCGACTTTACCGTTGCTTCAAGGCTCTACTTCCCTTGTGGGTCACCTTACACTATCATTTTCTGCGCTTATACATGTTAAAGAGACATTATGTGAAGGATATTTACTTGTTTTCTTATTTAGGACTATTTGTTGAGTTCTGATGTTTGGTCTGTAAATGTGGTGTTTTGTCTCTACCCTCTACTAACTGGTCATGCAATAACATTATTCCAATTCTAGCAGGAAAAATTTCATGACATTTATTTTCTTGCAGTACACAACGCTTAAGCCGTTGGGCGATAGAGTATTGGTAAAGATTAAGACCGCGGAGGAGAAGACTGTAGGTGGTATCCTACTTCCAGTAACAGCCCAGTCAAAACCTCAAGGAGGTGAGGTGGTTGCTGTTGGGGAGGGTCGTTCAGCTGGCAAGACTAAAGTGGACATTAGCGTGAAGGTAATAATCATATTCAGATAATCATAAGCAAGCTAGGATAAATCCATGGAAATGACTGAAATTATCTGTTGTGTATAGACGGGTGCCCAAGTCGTCTACTCAAAGTACGCTGGAACAGAGGTGGAGTTCGATGGATCAAAGCACCTCATTCTGAAAGAGGATGATATTGTTGGTGTTCTTGAGACAGACGATATCAAGGATTTGCAGCCATTAAATGACAGAGTCCTAATCAAGGTTTGTCTTATCCTTCATTCGTTCCTCGTATGCAAGATATCTGATGTTTCATAGTCAATTTGCATCCCTATCTGATGTTGCCTATTTCTTTTTTAATTTTCCTTTGATTTACCCAAGTATAATTGATTGAACGAGTGTTAACTGGTGGTTGCATTTGCTGTCAGGTTGCCGAGGCTGAAGAAAAAACCGCAGGAGGCTTACTGTTGACTGAGGCAGCAAAGGAGAAGCCTTCAATTGGCGCGGTAAGAGAAAGAAGATTGACTAGTACTCTGGCAGTCAAGAATCAACATTGCCTCTAATTTGCATCCCTAGTCTATCCTCCCTATTTTGGTTGAGATGTTCT
Source organism: Nicotiana glauca (assembly GCA_026770625.1). Classification (NCBI taxonomy): domain Eukaryota; kingdom Viridiplantae; phylum Streptophyta; class Magnoliopsida; order Solanales; family Solanaceae; genus Nicotiana; species Nicotiana glauca. The sequence continues at coordinate 147,017 of MU761500.1, read as the reverse complement.
AAACCTTATACTATGTGTTTGAAATTTCAGATAATAGCTGTTGGGCCTGGTCCTCTTGATGAGGAAGGAAACAGGAAACCACTTTCAGTATCCCCTGGGAATACAGTTCTATACTCCAAATACGCAGGCAGTGAATTCAAAGGCGCTGATGGATCCGATTACATTACACTCAGGGCATCTGATGTAATGGCCGTGCTATCTTAATTGGATATCGAGTCAATTATTCCGTGCCAAAAATGTCACCTAAGGTTTAGGAGGAAGCTGCATTCACATTTCGGCAAACACTGCAAATTAATGATTAATATTAAGTGTAGAATCAGTTTTCTGAACGCACTTCTTTTCTTTTCTTGATTTGAGGAATTTTTACCCTTTTGGGTATTTTGTATGTTTTGTACGTTAAAAGGTGATTGAAAGCTGCAGATTATGAAGATTGGAACTGAATTTTTCCTGATGAATTTTCTTTGTAAGTTCTAGGAGCCATCATTAGACATTGTTTACCACATCCGTCAAAGCTATACAATTTCTGTAACATTTAGTACAGCAGGAATTTTTCTTCCTGTAGTTTTTCCAAGCCTAATTTACTAGGCTAATTTACATCAACCTGATCTAGAAACAAATAATTCAACATTTGAAACCTGTTCTTCTAAATTCACTAACAAATTTTCGGACCTTCGAATAAGAATTAAGAAACGGATACTGTTCTCAGTAAATCTGGATAAAACACTCCACAAAGTAATAATGGTACTAATCTAACATCAACTGTGCCACGAAGACATGCACGGACTGCCATATCTCGAAAGGGTATGTGTATTCACGTCACGAATAAAAAAACTTGACATGAGTTGCTCCTACCAGCTGCATTCTGGTGATCTGAATTATTGGCAGCTTCAAGGGAATTGTGTTGATAATGCATTGCAAAGTTAGTTCATGAAACGGGAACGCCTTCATCGATTAAATGATGCAGCTGAGTTGTCATCATAGTGTCCCCTCCATGCATTACCACTGTCAGTGCCACTGCTAGCTTGGTTTGGTACTGGCACATTACCTAAATCCCCATCCAAACTCATTTGCTGCACTTCAGCAGAAGACAAGATTTTGACGCTCTGAACACAGCTCACGAATTCCCTGAGAAAAATGAGGAAAACATGAATATCTTGGAAAAGTAGTACTTCAAGAATCATAATACAACCTTCTACAAGTCAACACTTACTCCCAAGGATCGTCACCAACAAGCAATATATCATTCTCATGGTCTACATACACAAGCTTCCATTCAGTTCTTTGAGGGTCTTCAAGCTGTCCTTCAATCCCAAACATACGTGCTAGATCATGTCTTAGTTCATCGTAGCCTTTGTAACGAGTCACATCTATAGTTCTTCCCACAGAGCCACGTTTTTGAACCTTCATGATCGCAAAACAATATTAAAAACATACATAACGGGAATGAGATATAACAGTACTACGCCATCATATGAAACTTGAAATAAGAAAGACACATAAAGAGTGATAAAAAGAGAGCAAAGCATGTGTGCGGCAGACCTTTGTATACGTTCTCATGCGCTGAGTCTGATTCGTCCATGAATTATTATTTAGAACACCATTATCATTAACAGCGAGATCATTGGAACATCTTGGCTGGTATGACATGTTTGGAACCCCAAATTGTTGAGAATTGATCCCAGCAGCAGACAACTCTGTTTCTATGTCCCTAGGGGTATTTCCAAAAGCAGAGAATAGGTTTTGCATATCCTTTCCGGAATCATAATCCCTTGACAACAAAGCATCGGAGGTCAATCCATCTATATTTGCTGCAGAAGGAAGATTGTTCCTAGAATGTGATTGAACATCACCGTCCGCACATAATGCAGGCAATGAAAAGTTGAAACCACTAGAATCCAACCCGTATGATGTTGTCGATGAGGCTGCCTCTAAGTTCTCAGTACCATTGCCTTTGTATTTAGACTGTTCCGAACCTTTTGAGAAGGGCAGCTCATGTTTCATTCGAAATTCAGATTTGTTTTGCTCTTGAGATGGATCAACTACCGACTCATCCACTAGTGTGGCTTGCCCTTGGTTCCTGGTCAAGAAGTTTTGTGGTGAAACTTGGAAATTATTTGTAGAAGGAGAGGTTGAGCATGAAGGAGCATCGCCATCTGTAGCACCAGAAAGTGCCCTGATTGTTATTGGGGATTTGTTCTGGCCTTGGAGTTGGTTGAAAGCATGTTGAGGTGACTGTAGATGTGTGGCTGTGGTCATGATGTTGGAACTCAATTGCTGATGACCAAACTGGAGCTCTTGTGGTTGCCGGTTCTGTTGTTGCTGGGGCATACTTGATTCCAGAGTAGAGCTTACATGAGATAATTGCTGTGCTTGTTGCTGCTGTTGCTGTGCTTGCTGCTGCAGTTGCTGTTGCTGCTGCTGCAGTTTATTAAGAAGCTGTAGTTGCAGCTGCTGCTCAGTAAGGCTCTGCTGTGACGATGTCTGTACTTGTGGCCTCGGCATCAAACTTTGTTGCAATAATTGAAGTGGAGCCTGCTGCGGTATTATCTGCTGCTGCTGCTGCTGGGATTTTTGCAAGAGGTTAGACTGCTGTTCCGCTTGTTGCTGAAATGGGAAGTCTTGTGCCGAGGATGTTGAAAGAAATGGATTTTTATTGACAGGAACATTTTGCTGTGATTGGTTACTGGCTGATAACAACTGTTGCTGCTGAAGCTGAGCATATAGCGAAGCTTGTGGAAAACTTTGGTTTGGTATCTGGTTAGGGGATACACAATTATTTACTGGTGGTGTATTCACGGTCAATTGTTGCTGCTGGGGTCCACGTTGTTGCTGCTGCGCTTGCTGGTGAAGCTGTGGCTGCGGTTGTAGCTGTAGCTGCTGCTGCTGCAACATGTGTTGCTGTGGCTGCTGCTGCAGCGAGTGCTGCTGCGGCGTGTGCTGCTGCTGTACACTCGCGGGAGACTGTAACGATTGCTGCTGTTTTTGGGGCCATGCTAATGGTGGCTGCTGGATTTGACCAAATTGCTGATTTAGTTGATTTGGTTTGTTGAACTGGAGACCTGGTGTAGGTGACTGAAAGCTCAACAACTTAGAATGGTCATCCGTGCCAATATTACTGTGTAAGACATTGGGAAGTCTGGATTGGGGAACAGGATTATGATTGTTCTGCTGCATACTCATCCACTGTACCAAGCTTAGTCCAGGGAATATCGAACCTGGAGCATCTTTTAGACCGAACTCGTCGTTGATCCAAGGCATCCCCCTCTTTAATGCATTTTCAATATCAGACTCATCACCTGCAAAAGCACTAACCCTTTGAGGATTATAGACAGTAAACTAATTTCCTTCTTGTGCAGGTTGAGATGAGAGAGATGGACTACAGTGAACCTTCAAATAGGCTCTTTGTTTTAGTTCTTTTTAACCTTTGAAACATTATTATAAAAGAAAGCGAAATGTCAAGTAGCTTACCAGGAAAACTTGTCTGTTTAGGAAACTTGGGCCTGAAAAATGGAGGTGGACAGATATAAAAAGGAGTTACGACAGGCTCAATATCCCAAATTGAAACTCTGCTTGGACGTTCCCCGGCAGTTGATTCATCCCATCCCACCTAACAAATTAAATAAAGAAATAAGGATTGGATAAATGGAAATGAAGTTGATCACATACCATCAAGAAATCCTTCGGAACTATAAGTAAAGTTCAATGAAAGAGCTAGTAGGATATCTAATGACCAAGGAAACATCTGTAAATGGTTAAAATGATTTTTTAACAAGAAAACCACACACACTCACACAAGAAAAAGAAAAACACAATGCTTCTAAAGACATTACCACCATAAAGTCATGAACCAAAGTGCAAGTAAGCACTCGTAATCAGAAGGAGCAACCGATAATGAATGACATTGCCTAATATAGTATGTAGTTGGATTTGGTATGACTGAGAAATATACTTTCAGGAATCGGGAAGAGCTCTACAGTTCTATATATCAAGATTATAAGCAAATTCTTGGGGACAAAGCCTAGATGACTGAGTACCTGAAGATTACGCCACTGAGAGCTCTTCCATCGTATGGGGTCCAGATCACTAACACCAGTTATTGTACCCATATACCTACGGACTCCAGACTCCTCCGTCTCAAACATCATCCGAAATCGCATGCCTAGTGAAACTTGTGCGTACATAGCTTTATTATACTTGGCCAGAGGAATCACAAATTCAGAAGGGCTTGCCCTGTCAAGAACAAAAGGAGCAAGATAGACAATTTGTGTATTATTCAACATTTAGGTCCAAACACGAAATATTTCTATTTCAGAAGGGTCGAAATAATACCTCGGATTGTAAAAGATACTAAATGGGCTGTTGTTTGCAGCAGCATGAGCTGCAGCAGCAAGGATCCCAATGTGCATGCTGTCACTAGATATAACAGATGAGGAGAGAGCAGGCTGCTGTCTATTCGCTCGTTTTATACCCAAGAGAAGCTGTGACTTTTCATCTCTACATCAAATTTTCCCAGTTTAGCAACAAGATGACTATCATATATAAAAAATACCAACTAATTTTCACCATTACCTTATGAAAAGGACAGAATCACCGGCACATAGCCTTTTAGAGGAGATAAAGACACTCCAACCAGTCGTCAAAAGGTGTCTTTTTGGTTGACCTGAAATCATGCAAATTAATTTCAGAGAGCACGTATTGGAATCACATTTTTCTCAAGTTAAGTTGGATTTAAAGACAAATATCTCTAATCTATAAAGAAAAAGGATAATTATTCGAAACACTTAATTTAGCACTCCAAAACGGAACTGTATCCTTTGAGAAAAACCTTAAATGTCAACTACTAGTATTGCAACTCAAAGTGTTATACCCCATCAGTAGTTCTACATAGAATATTCAAATTCAGCTTCCAACATAAGAGACTAAAAGATCTTAAAATATACCTCGATATATATGCCTAAAAGTCCAAGCTTGGTCATGCAAATCTCTAGCCATTAACTCCTGAGCAGGAGGTTGCATTGAAAAATCCTATAAAAGAAACTCCCTGTCAGATGCATAAAAGCGGATCTCTTTTTCTTGAAGATACTTTGTGAAGATAAACAAACCAGTGGAGGAAATATCTTCTCAGCCGCTCGACGAGGAACAGAAAATCCACCATGTGTACTTGTATCACTAGCTGTGAGAGTTTTACAGAAGAACTCAGCAGGTTGCCTGTTCTGCTTAAGGCCCATATCCGATAAAATTAAAGCCTCCTGGTCATACTGCAGGAACAAAAAGCAAAATTTTGTATCATACAACTTCCTGCTGAGGAGGTAAATAATACGTTCACCAAAAGATGACAGCTGAAATCGCAAACAGCACAAAGGACTCACTTTGTTTACAGGTTGAAGAGTCATCTGAGCATAAACCTCATCAGTTTCAGGGTCAGCCTAACAAAAATGTCACAAGTATACCACGTTAGAATAAGGGAAGCTCCACTACTCTTTGATTTTCCTTAATAAAACTATGTTTTTCTACTTAATTCACTCGCAACATCAATTTGAGATTGTGGATCCAAACAAACACTAATGAAATTCAAGAAATGATGGTATGGGAAGACATCCATATTAAATCAGTAATTGTAAGAAGCATATGTGGAAATGGAAAGACAATTCCCGGCCAACATGTGGATAGAGGAAGATGTCGTACATGTAAAGTGACATTGTGTAACATGCAGATCAACTTGGAAGGAAGATTAGGATAACTTGGTATTCCATCTGTCTCCTTTTGCATTGATGCTGCCACCTGTAAGGTTTTGATATCGAAGTAAGGTTTCATCATCGGACAATATCTAGGGAAATAATACTTCCATTCAACTTCAAAAGAAACATACTTGCTCACTGTGACCTTGAGGAAAATATACCACAAGGCTTCCAATGGGAGGCAAAGAAACCAATGGGCCAGCACAAGCGTGCCATAACTCTGAATTCATGACCTTTCTATCTCCTGTTGCATTATGATAAAAAATTTCAGGTATGCATATTTACTAAATTCAAGTTAAACTTTATACAAACATACATATGAAGCTTCGATATGCTAGAAACTAAGCTCCTTTATGCATGAAATTATGCAATCATTCATGCAACCAAAAAGAAGAAATGTTCTTCTGTTTCTCCTTCTGTTACCCCCAACTGAAGGATTATTATAGTGAAATAATTATGAAGATTTGGAGTTACGCAAGCCAAATAATTATAAAAATTCAACACTACAAGGAAACGAAGCGAACATCGTGTTACCCTCTAATGTTTGTATACCAAATGGCAATCAAAAACTAACCAACACTGATGAGTTTAGGCATGTCAATGATATGCAAGGATCGATGATTAAAAAGAAGCGGTAGTTTCTTGATCTGGTAATCCATGAATAGAACAACTTTTTCAATTTCCTTTCTCAAAGAAAACCATGTGACAAGATGAACTTATGGCAAGTGTATCAAATTAAAGCATCATGAACACAGAATATCAAACAAACTTTGTAGTATTAATTTCATTCCTATTCTCAGTGGTACCCATGTTTTCAACTCTGTTCTTTCCCTTCCTTATACTGGCTTGTACGCAAAAGCAGAACCTACTCAAATCTTAACTGACAGAGAATGGTGCACAAAAATCAAAATGTATTCTTTCTCCTCCAAAATGGAGTAAAAACAAAGATTCCAGAAGTTGTTTAGGCATTTCTAAGTTGAGCCAGAACCAATTAACTTGCTCATGTGAATGCCCATGTTAGGACTTATCAAACTAACAAATCAAAGCTCAACTAAAGGGCAGCCAGGTGCACAAGGCATCCCGCGTTCACGCATGGTTGGGGAAGGGCTGCGTTGGTGTTTGATGTAGACAGCCTACTCTAATGCAATCATTAGTGGCTCCTTCCATATCTCGAACCGTGACCTATAGATCACAAGGAAACAACTTTACCATTTCTCGAAGGTCACCCTTCAAATCAAAACTCAACTATGACAGAAAATTTCACTTATTAAGACACAGATTGAAGAAAAATAAATAACAAGGCAGAAGATAGAAATGCAAAAGAATCAATTAGGCTGAAGTAAACACCTTCTCCTGAATTTGCAATATATCCGTTTGATGGTGCCTTCATTTCACCAAAATTTCCACTTGAATTTCTTCACAATTTATTTTATCTTTCCCACTACTCTCTCTCTCAAAAATAAAATAAAAAAAATCCTGTAACACAAAATTCCAGCTGCAAAGGTTTATAATTCCACCATTATGCTTGCTCCATAATTGCAACACAATATTTTAGAATATCCAAAACCAGCAGAATTTCCTAAAATGCAAATATTCTTCCTTTTCCATTGTCATGAATACGTCAGCATTTTCCGGTTGCCGGAATCAAACTACACCCCACAAAAAAAAAAAAAATGCCTCATTTCAACTTACACTGTACCCAAAAAAGATAACTTCATCTCTGAATTCAGTGATTACTGATTACCACTTCAGCCGGTAGAGGAAGTAACTAAAACTAGAACCACCAAGCTAAGACTCGCCGGAAAATCAAGAATGCAAAAAAATATTTCCAAAAATGGGAAGGAAGAGAGAATAAAGTAGAGACAATAGGTGCGGTCAATAAGTTATACGCTACCCCAAGAATCAGAGAACTCGCCGGAAAATTAGACGCCAATAATAACGGAGCTGCCTTATATTGCTACTGTATATGTACTACAATAACATCTTTATACTATTCTATATGGAAGATTATAATATAATTAAGTATTGATAATGAAAAAAATATGAAATAAAGATACAGAGTAATGCGTCTGTTATATGATAGGTATGTTAGTGTCAAAAAATAGAGTTAACGTTGAAAGGAGTAGTAGAGAACAAGCCGACATAGATGAACTGGACAAAGGTTAAATAATGAGTTTAAATTATAAGCCATGTTTTGCTCTTACATGACATTATTTTCATTATATTCTGAATTACTACACTACATACTCTTAGATTCCAATATAATCTCTTTTCTTGTAAACAAAAAAAAAAAATTGTTTGGACATGTTGAGTCATAAGTGTACTTAAATTTTTGGGTAAAATACAGGATCCCGCGCAGAATATGTGGAAGGGCCGTGGTGGGAGTGTGTTAACAAATTACCACATGTAAAGTACAAAAGAAAAATAAGTTATTTTTCCATGGCACGAAGCTTTTGGGAAAAATCGCGTGGTCTTAGTTCAAACTAAACAATATCACACCATGTTAAGAGTATCTTTGGGTAGTTTTATCCCAATAGGCCGCAACGAGTGTAATGTATAAAACATGCCTTAATGCAAACATTAGTGACTGCTTCTACAGTTTGATCATGTGACCCATTATATATATATATATATGGCCTATATATATATATATATATATATATATCATCGACTATTATTTTTGAAACGGTTAAAAATATATAAATATTTCTCTAATTTTTATTTTATCTCGGTTGATCTTTAATTAATTTTTATCCACTTCATTAATTTTCAGACACACTTTTGCATTTCCTTTTCTTTTTGGCTCATTTTTTGCTCTGTTTATATTAAGTGTGATTCGATGAATTTAGAATATTAATTAGAAGAGTCAAAAAAAATTCAAAGTGCGAAAATATTTATCTAATATTCGTGTATTGACATAAGAACTATCGAAGTTTATTGCTATTTGTGACTAGTGCAAAGTTTAACTTAGATCCAATTATCGTAACCTCAAAACTCAATTATTGATGTTTGTTCTTTTCTTCAATATACCAAGACAATAAGAGCTCTACTGTTTCTAATCAAAGGTTAACAAATGATAAAAAGTTAGGTAAATATTTTTGGTATATACCAAGCCTTTTTCTTGGATTATATGAGTAATTATTGGTCATTAGTTACTTTATTTAGTTGTGATGATTGTCTTAGATTCATTGATTTATGTGAATAGGAATCAATTGGTACAATGACGTCCATTTTACTGTGATGATATTTGTCTAAAATCCATTTAATGATCATTAGAAATGTTAAACTATTTGGGATAATTTTCCTGTGTAGTTATTGGGCTAAAACTTGATAATTTCTCTCGACACTGCGTATAACAGGAGTTTAGTGCACCAGACTGTCTTTTTTTTTTATTATTATTTGACCCTGCTTCAAACTAATCTCATGTTCCTAAAATGTAAATTAGTGATTAACAATTGATAAATTAGTGTTCAACTCTCAATACAAGGGTTAGTAAAAGGCACAATTAGTAACGTCAAAAATATTGAAGAAATAAATAAATCAAAATATATTATATGTTTTACGTCTTTTTAAGATGACGAAAATGGATAGATTTATTTCTGTATTACAGAAACGGCGAATTTTTATCTCTAAGGTTTCGAAAATCAAGTTTTATTTCCTATTATCAATAAATAAAATGACAATGACGCTTTTTCACTTACTATTTTCTTAGATAAACCCTAATGGCTATGCCAAACTAATTAATATTGTAAGTAATACCTAAACAATGTGGTGCAATTTTCCTAATGTTTGGAGAATATTATTTCAAAAGTATACGGGTAAATGTTGCTTTTTAATATTTAATACACTTATAACGATAGTTTTGGATCTGGTATTCGTGATGTACTAATAATTTGGTCCTACTTCCAAGAGAATTTTGAGTAATCATGTGCATTTTAGGTAGATGTTCTCTCGTAATGATGCCCCTCATCACAATTTTTTGCTTCTATATGTTCTCTTTTCTCTTAGAACCGTTGTGGTTGTGCTTTTCTTGAGCTCAATATCTATCAGAATTAGTCGTTGTACTTGCATAAAGTAGGGGTAAGATCTATATACATAATATCTTTCCCAAACTCAATTTGTGGGATACACTCAAAAGCGTAGGCATCTTATCTCAAACAGTGTAACGTGACACCGATTTGTAAAAAAAAAATCATAAATATGTATGTTGTCTTTGTATGATCTATAAATCACGAGTTCGGACCGTGGAAGCAGCCATTAATACTTGCATTAGAGTAATGCTGTCTATATCACACCCCTTCATGAGATGCTGTCTTTCCCCGAACCCTGCGTGAACGCGAGATACCTTATGCACCGAACTGCTCCGTTCTATTTTCTCTTGCCTCTTTTTCACATTATTATCATATTGACAACATTTTGACTCATGATCACTTCTCTCTCGACGTATATTTCCTTTATAACAAAATGGTCTTCTTATTTATCTCCCTAATTCAATTTCAAAATAATAGAACAATTGACCGAAAATGAATTTTGGACAAATTTGTTGAAAAATGAGCAACATTTTGTCAAATTGTGATAAGAAAGAACAAAAGATTTTTTTTTTTTGGTCAATACTACGGCAAGAAAGAACAAAAGATTATTCTTATTGTATGTCCGAAGCAAAATTTTAATTAGGTCAAATACAACGTATTTGATGTCTACTTCAGAAATTGGTAAGAGTAAGAAATCAGGCAGATTAGCTTAAGTTAATTAATCTACTAAGCCGCAAAAACCGGAATTTAAAATTTTTTTCACGTGACAATAACTATATAAAATTATTAAGAGACTTTATAATCATACTTACGGAATACCGTATTAGGTCACCAACTTGTATTTTAAAACTGAAGAAAACGTAACTTTCTTTTAGTGTTTGAAGAAAACTTAAGGTTTTAGACACTTAATCATTATTCTTCGCCAAAATATAACATAAATACGGTCACACATCTCTATAACAATATTTTCATATAATAACACTTTACTATAAAAGTCAAGTTTTTTCGGAACTAATTTTCATGTTATGTTATAATATATGTTATCTATAACAACATTTCATTATAACATCCAAAAATATTCAAAACAAATAAGACTGTTACAGAGATGTTTGACTGTATATAAAATTTCTTCTCTACCATTATATCCAAATCGTGCGGTCCTCAAGCAAGTTGTCCTATTCTTTGTAGTTATATAAGTTTTCATAAATTCATAGTAATATGTGGGTGGTCGTTATCTCCTTAATTAATTGTTTGCCGTAGGTATTGTTAAGTTTCTCAATTCGTCGAGAGAATCGTCCACTTATATGCTACAATCTTCATCTTGTGACCTTTGGGATCTTACAGAAATAATCGGCCAAATTTAATGTTTCTTTTTTCTAATTATATATATAGATTATATATTAATTATATATAATTAGACATATATACACATATTTTTAGTTTACACGATTGGATGAGAGGCTATTTGAGTTAATTCTTCTTTTTATATATTAAGTAATTAAGCCGCTCAAAATGTCCAGTCCCAAGCATCGGTGTGCTTAAACCAACAATCCATTTTCCTTATTGATAATAAGTTATAATAACGTATTTTAGTCGATTATTATGCTCTAATTTACTGCACTTTAATTGAGTTTGCGCTTTAATCGCCAGTGTTTTGCACTAACGGTGTGTTTTATGCCTTGTAGGAGTGTTTTCGAGCAATATAGATGTTATGGAATGAATTCAAGTGATTTGAAGCTTTTAAGTCTGAGTAAAAGCCCAATGATTTAAGCCGGGATCGTATTCGGGGATCAACGGATGATAAAACAACAAAACAAAGACTCGAGGAGGCATATTGTGCACTGTCTAGTAAAATAGACATAACTTTTTGTTCAGAACTCCATTTTGGCTCCACCATATATAGTTAGAAATCTAACTCAAAGGGCTACAACTTTCATGTTTTACATTTTTCCAAATTCCAAACGGAACAGGGTGAAAAACCGCGATTACGGTAGGACCGCAGTAGAACACCGCGACAGAACATTACCAAAGATTCGGAGGACCTATTTGGCCGCGGTCCCGGCGTAACCGCGGTGGGACCGCGGCAGGACACATAAATTTCAGGGACCAAAGTGCAAAATACGAGATTTTAAGCCCTAAATCCTATATTAAACGTAGGCGGCCAACCAAGAACAAGAAAGGGACATATTTTGGACACAAATTAGACCTAAGGAGGCAAGAACACATTGAGAGTAAGGCGGGAAATTCTTCAACAAGTTTTTTCTTCCTCTTCCTATTTTTCAATGTTGGTTATGACTTTTGGTATTGTAGTTTTATTTAATATTATGAATAGCTAATTCATTTTTTAGGGTTTTGGTGAAACCCGTTGGGGATGATTTGGTTGTTATATTAATATAGTTTTGAATTGGTTGTTTATCTCTATTTGTTCAACTACGTTTTGATTGTGGTTAATTGAAAGGATCCTCAATTAGCCGTTCCTATTTATTATGTATCTGCTTGAGAGAGAGTGCATATTTAGGTAGTTGTTTGAACAACATCACTCCCAGAGTATAGGTGAGAGTCATAACCGAGGGTTTAGACCTTTAAAGAAATCAAAATAT
>MU761500.1:43900-133100 GCA_026770625.1 Nicotiana glauca | reverse complement strand
GGTTCAAGTTTGGATTTTTAATTTTTTTTTTTTTTTTTTGTATTTTTTTTTTATTTTATTATAACTGTTGATTTGAGAAACATGACATCTTGGAATTATGAGAATTTAGGTGTAGATAATTCTACTATTGATCTCCATACATATTGTGAAGGAAATCACCCGCGGCAAAATTTTCAAAACATTTCTAAGAGTGAGTTATGTGCACCAACTCAATCTTATTTGTGGAATGTGTGTGGTGGTAAAAATGGTCACCTTCATGGTTGTGCTTATATTTATTATTTTCCCCCAATCCCTTATTATGATGGTTCTACCTTTTCTTGTGAAGTTAATAGGAACAAAGAACCTGAGAATGCAGACCTGAAGGAGATCAAGGATATGCTAAAGTGCCTTCTGGAACAAAATAATGAGAAACAATTGCACATAGAAAGGCAAGAGGCAACTATTCGCAAGTTGGAGACTCAATTGAGTCAAGTAGTTGGAGTTATTAATGCTCAACAAGCCAATATTGAGGATAGTAGAAAAAAAAAGCATGAATTGGAGTTGTTAATTGGGGAGGTCAGAGTAGAACATCAACAACCTAGCCAACTACAATTTGAGGATGTCGATGTTGAAGAAGTGAGACTAGAGTCAGCCAAGGACTTTGAGGATACAAATTTTGTTGACTCTAGTATCACTGATGTTGAGGATGTTGAAAGTCCTGAATTTCATATGTTTGAGCTCATTGGTCCACACTCCAAGCATTTTTCCACATTAGTTTTGGATGATGATATGGAAATAGAGTCATCCGAACCAATTGAAGAGTCACGGAATGAGGAACAAGGTGCATATATTCTGGAATTTTTCTTGCCAATAAAACATGACTACATACCTCATCTAAAATCCAAGAAGTGTAAAATAGTACAATGGTTGCTTGGGCCAGTTATATTTGTTCCATCACCCCTGGAGCATAACCAAATAGTTGAAGCCAAATTGGGGGTTCAATTCATAAGCACGAGGTGGAGGCAAAAAGTGATTCGCGTCGTGCCGCGACGTTAAATCAAGCGCTTGTTGGGAGGCAACCCAACTTTATTGCTTTCGTTTATTTTTATTTTTATTTTTTTAATTATATTATTTTTGTAGTGTCAATTTTTATTTTCTAGGAGCATGAAAAGCAAAGGTATTGGAAGGATGCACCAACAAATAAAATGGTTGGAACTAAGTGTGAGGTACCCGCACGAAGGACCAAGCTGGGAGAAGTCTGAGTACCCCATGAACTGCTAGTGCTTCGGCCTTTGACCTACCAGAAAGTTTCTTTTACCCTCTTGTATGTATGGATATGCATTGGGGACAATGCATAATTTTAAGTGTGAGGTGAGGAGATTGTCTGGGTGACTTTTCATGCTACTTTAGCTATGTTTTTTTTTTAAAGATTGGACTTTTCCTGATGACATATATTCTATACAATTTTCTTGAGGGAAGTAAGTCTAAATAAAATACCAAAAAGGTTTTTTTATTTTGTTTTAGGTAGTGTAGTAACTCTCCCTTAATTTTTCTTTGGGCCACGGTTCTTTTCCAAGTGTTTTATTTAAATCAGGTGTAGTTAGTTTTTTTTTTTTGGGAATAAGAGCCATTGTGTTGCGCTTTGAATTGAAGCAATATCTCTTGACTTTGCTATGCCTTGAGAATAGTGAATACTTTGGTTGTGACGCTTAGGCTCAGTTTTTGACTCTTGTAGAAGTACCTTAAATTGTGTGTTCTTAACTTTGCTTAACTGCTTTGACTAGTGTGTCTATGAATCCAATCATGAGTGAGTTATGTGCCATGTGTGTGTAAGGTTTTGCATTATTCAGTGTGTTACATTTGATGCCTAGAACTTGCCCTGTGTGTTTGTAAAGCGAAATAGTAGTGTTGTTCAGTCTTGGAAGTGATATATGCGTTTTCTTGTTGAGCCAGATATGTATATTTTACTCACCTAATTATTATGTATCGTAGTTAACCTCTTTGAGCCTATAATCATTTTTCTTTGGCAACCACATTACAAGTCTTACCCATTTGTTTGAATTAACCATCTATTTGAACCTTTTCACTTCTCATGAGCACTTGAATTGTTATAAACCTTGTAAAAGTTAAAGTGTGGGGTGGTTGGTTTGACTTTTGAGTGGAACTAATTGAATAAGGAGAAAGGTGCACTATTTTGAAAAAAAGGAAGAGCCACTTGAATTGAAAAAAAATATAGTTGGATTGTTGTGAAGAAAAAAAATTCCTTGATAAGTGGTGGCTCTTGACGTAAGCGTGCTTAAAGAAGAATGGAGTAATTTACATTGATGTGAAAGTGGAATTTTGGTTTGACATAAGTATGGGGTTTGAATGTTAAAGTATATGTATTAAAGTGCTTAGGGAGGTGTAGTCACTCTTATATCTAAATGTATCCTACCCATCCCGTAGCCTACATTACAACCAAATAAAGTCCTAATTGACCTAGATTGAATGAACTCGATTAGTGGAGTGGTACACTACGGGCAAGCTTATGGTGCATCTTTTGTGGCATATGAATGTTATTTCTGAGAGTGAGTGAATTCTTTCTATCTTGAGTTCTTAAGTGTTCTTAAATTTTGTTGTGTGGAACTACTCTCTTTTGATGTGTGAGGGCACTTGATTCATGAAGGAAAGGTAATGTTAGTGACCTCTATGTTAGAGTAAGTAGGTTAGTTGTGAATAATGTGTGGCACTTGTGAGTCAAATATTGAGGTGAAGATGTTACGCTTTTGTGCTTAGTCTATTTTAAATTCTCTTGGTGTGCTGCGTTAGGAGAATTGTTTAAAAAGGTCGTGTCTATAAAAAAAAGTGTAGTTTAATTGCTCGAGGACGAGCAATGGTTTAAGTGTGGGGTGTTGATGATAGGCTATAATAACGTATTTTAGTCGATTATTACGCTCTAATTTACTGTACTTTAGTTGAGTTTGCGCTTTAATCGCTAGTGTTTTGCACTAACGGTGTATTTTATGCCTTGTAGGAGTGATTCCGAGCTATATAGATATTATGAAATGAATTCAAGTAATTTGAAACTTTGAAGTCCGAGTAAAATCTCAAGAATTTAAGCCGGGATCGTATTCGGGGATCAACGGATGATAAAACAACAAAACGAAGACTCGATGAGGCATATTATGTACTGTCTAGTAAAATAGATATAACTTTTTTCTTAGAACTCCATTTGGGCTACACAATATATGGTTGGAAAGCTAACTCAAAGGGCTACAACTTTCATGTTTTACGTTTTTTCAAATTCCGAACGGAATAGGATGAAAAATTGCGATTACGGTAGGACCGAGGTAGAACACCGCGGCAGAACATTACCAAAGATTCAGAGGACTTATTTGGCCGCGGTCCCGGCGTAATCGCGGTGGGACCGCGGCAGGACACGTAAATTTCAGGGACCAAAGTGCAAAATACGGGATTTTAAGCGCTAAACCCTATATTAAACGTAGGAGGCCGGCCAAGAACAAGAAAGGGACATATTTTGGACACAAATTAGACCTAAGGAGGCAAGAACACATTGAGAGCAAGGCGGGGAATTCTTCAACAAGTTTTTTCTTCCTCTTCCTATTTTTCATTATTGGTTATGACTTTTGGTATTGTAGTTTTATTTACTATTATGAATAGCTAATTCGTTTTCTAGGGTTTTGGTGAAACCCGTTGGGGATGATTTGATTGTTATATTAGTATAGTTTTGAATTGGTTGTTTCTCTCTATTTGTTCAACTACGTTTTGATTGTGGTTAATTGAAAGGATCCTCAATTAGCCGTTGGTATTTATTATGTATCTGCTTGAGAGAGAGTGCATATTTAGGTAGTTGTTTGAACAACATCACTCCCAGAGTATAGGCGAGAGTCATAACCGAGGGTTTAGAGGTTGGATTAGAGATAAAGATACCTCGGGAGCGATCTAACTGAACTGTAATGCGAATCTAACTAGCGTAACTTGCGAGAGTGCGTATAGTAAATTATCATAATTGCTTGAGAGAGATTTATGATAGCTGGAGAGTTCATGATTGATAGAGGCAACTAAGTCAAAGCTATAAGAAACATACAACTAAAGAAATCAACAACGGGGGAAACCATTATCTTAGACCTTTATTTCAATTATTTACAATTCAAGCATAGTTAGTTTTCAGCTGTTTATTTATTTTCAATCTTGTCTTCTTGGTGATATTAAACAGATACAACTACGCCTTAGTTCTCTATGGGATTCGATTCCGGACTTTTAGACCGGATAATATTTGCAGCGACCGCTTATCCTTTTTAGGACTAGAGTTGGGCGTGATCACTTATGGATATATTTGTCTTGTTTTTTTTACAATGTGGGTTGTTTTGAGGGAATGGTGGAGAGTAGACAGAGGCGGAGCCAGGATTTCAAACTTATGGGTTCAGGATTCTAATCGTTTTAAGTTATTGAGTTCTAAATTAATAATTTATACATATTCAACGGATTTTTTAAGACAAATACAAGATTTGAACCAAAGCTATTGGGTTCGGCCGAACCCATTAGCAGTACTCTAGCTCCGCCCCTCAGAGTAGAGGCGGACCTATCCTTAGCTAGGATGGAGGTTACTAGCTTTCGGTAATATTGAAAAATTATATCTGTATAAATATATATTTTGATTGGCACATTAAAACTCAAAATTATCTTGATTCGACTCGCATTCAATATTTGCTTAAATTTTTATTCGATATTGATATTTTCGTCACTTTCAAAACCTAAGTTCGCCTATGGTGGAGAGTGAATAACTTAGGTTGATAATATGAAAGTCACATTCTTATGCTAGATACCTGGAACAACTTTTGAACTACTTATAATTAAATTATCAAGACAGCTCATCCCACTACCAAAAAACCCTCAAAATGAGCATGGCTTTTTCTAGTTTTACGGGGACATATTCATGCATCACAAAGGAAATTTCATTGAAAAGTGATATATTACCGGCACCCGCTAATTTCGGAAGAAATTATCGATATATATGTGTATATATTTTTAAATTATGATATATATCTCTCTGTGATCCCTCAAAATCAAAAGCACTTTGGGTGCACTGGTAGGTGTTGCTGCTTTCATGCCAAATACTTGAGTTCGAATCTCTGCAGGTACATAGCTGCTTCCCACGTTTTTTATTTTCCAGTAGGACAATTTAATATGATAGCCCATATTTTTAGCTACTACCCCATTCCTCTTTTCTTTTACTTAGTGTATTTGATTTAGTTTTTTTCCAATGGATTCACCACTTTTACTTTTAGTTAAATCTCTACATCAAAAGCTTCTTCTCCAAGCCCACATGCAACCACAAGTTATTAGTCCGCCTAAAACCCTCGAATAATTATTTCCGTCGTGACCCTACTGCCTACAAACACTATTGAGCCATGAATATTCATCTTCTTCCTCTTCTTTTATGCAAATTTATAAGGAGAATGAAATTCAAAAGAAATGACAATAAAGAATATTGAAAGATCTGAAAGCTTCTTCATGTTGTTGTATCTTTGAGGAAAACCCATGTGTAGAACTGCAGCTTTTGTCTGTTCAACAACTTCCTAACTCCGACCACAATGTGGGGAAGTTTTCATTATACTCCCTCTATACAAAACATTTTTCTATTGCTCTTTTTTTTTAAAATTTAATTATGAACATACAGCGGAGGAGCTAGAGTTTAGGTTACGTGCACTAGTATAAAATAAAAAATATATAAAATATTAATTTAGATCCTACAAAACGATTAATATTTTAAATCTATAAGCTTCAAATTCTGACTCCAACCTTTAAGGGTTCTAAATTCTAGCATAGAAAACATAAGGTAATAGTAACTGTGCTATGTGTTTATCAGACCTAGACATCCGGATAAGGTACTAACTTCCGATTCGAATTACGTGTCAATACTGATGGAGGCAGGATCTTCACAAAGGGGGTTTAAATTTTATTTTTTTGCAGCTAGTGGGAATTGAGCTTATTATCTTATGAAGGTTTTGAACCCCCTAGGCCCTAGCCACTAAACTACACTTTTGGGTTGTGTTAAGGAGATTCAAAACTTAATATATAGATATAAAAAAATAAATTTTGCCTTATATATACAGTGTAGTTTTTCCGTGAATAGGGTTCGGGTGAACCCCCTTCCGCCGCCCTAAATCCGCCCATGCCTGTCAAGATCAAGATCGAAAATGACCGAGACCAAACGAGATAGACATCGAGCAAGACCGGAGATAGCATAACAACGGAAAGGCGAGATATTCGTGACTGGTCGAGAATTATGGTGGAAATCCTGAAACAGATCAAATCAAGTACGGTTGTTTAACTAATCATAGGATTTTCTTATGTAATTAGAATTATACAATAAGTGGAATTCCTCTACTATATAAATTGAGTTCTAATCATTTTTAACCATATCATTCTAGCATATCAAAGCAATATAATACTCTTTTCTCTTATACTCTCTAGTTCATCAGTTTATTTGATAACTCTATGCTCACTTACTCGGTTCGAGGGCGACCTAGGTCGAGGGCTGAATTGCATTTCAATACTAGTTTGCTTTACTTTGCTATTAATTTCTACTAGTAATCATCGTATTTATCAACTGGTTCTAGGTGAAATTACGTATTCTTCAAACCACTTATAAGTTTAATTGGTATCCGATTTTAAGGGTAACAAACTGTTTTCTTAATTTAATTTGTGTATATATTTAGTGAACTTAATAATATAAATGCAAAGTTCTAAAGCTACTGACTTGTAACTCTGTCCCTGACTGTGGAGGTAATGATATGTGTGTATATATATCGTTTGGCTGTCATTTTATTATTTCTCAAGAAAATTAATTTGATGGTTTTTTTTTTCCTATATTGATATGTTGGTTGGCTACGGTCCCACAAGAGAGGAAAAGCAGACCAGTAAAAGCTAGCTAGAAAACATATTTTAAATGAAAAATCACTCAGATTTCGAAGCATGATTGTTATGAGTCATTGCTAGTACGGACTAATAGTTGTTTTTACCTTTTGTTTAATCACTATTCCACTGAGTTTCTGCTCTGAGACAATGCACGAGGGTAATTTCTATTCATTTATTTGAAGTACTACTTGTGATGAGACAAGTAACGTACTATATTAACTTTGTTAATGTAAGAGAACAGAAATTGCTTTATGTATAAATTGGAGTTTTACAATACATCTGAAGCAGCTTTTAACATTGGGGTGAAATACTCTAGGCTGATCAAATCAAATCAAATGAAATTCGATCAGAAAGAAATAAGATTCCCCTTTTCCTGCTAAAGCTTTCATACCATGTATGCCTTACGTAATCCTGGATTTTTCACTAGTCTATTAGGCTATTTTCTTTACGGGAGAGGAAGATAAGATAGACACTCTTCAATCATCTTTTTATTTTTTTTTATTTTATATAACAACAACAATAACAATAACTCAGTAAAATTTCACACATGACGTTCGGGGAGGGTAGTAGGTATACAGACATTATCCCTACCCAGATGATAGAGAGGTTGTTTCCGACATACACTCGGTTGAAGAAGATGAAAAGAGACAATGTTGTTTTCTACTTCAATACCACACAAGAGAAGGGTGATGGGTGATTTGTATGGTGTCCAATTTTTCGCTGCATAATAGAAGGATCTAGCTCTTCTATTTATTCCTTTTACTACTGTTGCTGAATAAGAAATGCATAAAGTAAAGAACATAAGTATTTTTACTCGGAAAATACCCGGCTCAAAAAGTGAAAAGACCACGACCTACTACCCAGTAGGATTTATCCCAATGCTTCACTAAATTACTAAGCCAAATCAACGTTTACAAAACTCATGTAAACCTGAGTATTAACTCTAACCCTTTATGGTAACCAACCTCAAGCAGTTGCGACAACTTCAAGTTAACTCTAACTTGAATACTACACTCAGAGTACCTAGTACAAATGCTTCAAGATAAAGCTGAAAGGTACAACACAAAAGTCTTACTACAATTGAATTAGAATAAAAGACAGACACTCAGAGCTGGTTCTTCTATCTATTTCATGTAGCTTTAGGTTCGCACATAGGAATTGCTTGCAATGCCTTACTATTTTTCTCTTAACTTTTACTTAACTTTTGCATTTTTGCGTTACCTGTAGAAGAGAAGAAACTGATATTTATTGAGTTAGTAGAGTAAAATTAATTGAAATTCTAATGCTATACTCTTTTGTGGTGGAAAAGCTCTAGTTATCTTTAACTTCTAACTCTTTCTCTTATCTTGGATAGAGTTCTCTTCGCGTAAGGAGTCTTGCTCCTTATCAAATATGCAACATTTTCGTTTAGAAGACTTCCAGTATAGCCATTTATGCTTATCTGCTTCACGTGCATGTCTTCTGTTCGAATTTGCGCGTGCCTGTGTACACTATATATGGACTAGGTTCATATATATATTTCTTTATCAATCATCAAAATAAACTTACTCAGGCCAATATACAATAATTCAGTAACAATAATAAAGACCATACAAAATACCAATATCGTAAGTGTATGGGCCAAAAAATATCTTTGATATAGGCAGACCACATCAACACCATGATAGCCTTCGTCGGCTGCCATGTGCTATCAGTTGAGTCTCCTCATAGATTCACCCAGGTCAGAGTAGCCTCGAAGTGATGAAGAGTGCGATCGAAGAGTCAGGAAGGATCAAGGTCATGAAGTTGTCGTAGTTCAAGGTCGAGGTCGAGCACCTCAGACAGGGGTATAACATCTAGTTTTAAGATATGACACAATAGAGAATATTCTATCGGATATTCTTTGCACCTGTACTACTAGAGTTTCTAGGACCATGTTCCCTATAAATAGAAAGAGGCACAATCATAGTGACGATGAGATCTTTCATTTATAAAAAAGCACGTTGACTTTATAGAGAGAATCTGGTCCTATTACAAGGATACAAAAATAACCTTTCTAATAAGATCCTTGTCTAGCATTTTCACTGGATCCAAAAAATAACTTAAGTGTTCAAAGACTTATCAATCATTCATTAGTATGAGAGGGAATATCCACATATCTCATCCTTTTTCAGGCGACTCATACGTTTTTATTTACTTAAATGCTATTTATTATCATTCAATGCGCTATCCATCTTTTTTATTATTGACACTGTTATTGCTGCGTATATTCACTAGCATCTGAACTAATATACAAGTTATTTTTCATAAAATTGATAGCTTTGTCTTTAGGTTATTATTATTAGCTAAGATTAACTCTTCTATATTTAACCAAGGTCTATATTTTTGGTCAAACAGTAAAAACTAGAATTAGAGAAAAAAATAATAACAATAACTAGTAATAATGGCACAATATTATAAAAAAACTGATAGATAGTATGAACATAATCGATTATCTTCCATTACAGGCATTTCCAATTAAATACTAGGATTAAGAAAAGTTTTATTTTGCAGTCAATTACAATAAAGAAGTAAAATAGATCATTTAATATGTTACATTTTTTAATGATGATGTCTATCATCAGCTTACATGTATCTCAATTAATTTATCGTATATTCATCCGTACAAATATCATGTAACAATGTTCATCAAAATGGAAATAAATGACACAAATTAATTTATCCAAATTACATGTATATCGAATCGTTCAAAAATACTCTATTTTTACGGGATTCAATACAAACACAACGATATTTTTGAAGAATCCGCATAACATAGTCAATAAAAGACCACGAAAAGGCCTAATTGATGTAGATCAAAAGAGAAGTCCTATCAATCAATCTGGTATGATCAATGCCACCATCAACTAGCTAGATAATATGAAGTCTCAACTCTCAAGCACGATTAAATTAAAGAACCAAATCAAAACACGATTTTGAATATTTTCGTTTGATGGACCATCTAGTTAGGTATATTTTAAATAGGAATGTATATTATGAAAATATGTGGTGGCCAATGATGAGATATTATTACTATGATAGTGAACATTTGTGCTGAAATTTAATTTTATGTACAGAAAGTTTAGTAGGTACGTGCAATAGATTTCTTGGCAATCACAAGTTTAACAATTTAAGAAGAAGTGTAGTGTTCGAAGAACTAAAGAATGTTGGCACAGATAATTAATACGAAATGAAAGCTTGCATTTGAAAGGCAATTGACAACTCTCTAACTAATACTACGTACTATAATATGTCTTCATTGGAAAAATATTAGTCTAGGAGTACCATCAGACATCTCTATAATGATAGTTCTATATAACAGCCATTCATTATAAAAATTAATTTTTTAAAACCAATTTTTGTATTATTTTATAATATTTATTTTCTATAACAGCACTTCATTATAGCAGTCAAAAAATTATCGGAACAAATGAACTAGAGAGGTTTGACATGTTCTTGTGGTTCACATTCATGACAGACTCACTTGACTAAATCTTAGGTAAGCTACTAAAACAATGAATCTGATTTATATATCCGATAGTTCCTCTCTGGATGTCATAATTCAATTCGTTTGGCTGGAAAAAATATATATAGTATAATTATGTGTCATTTTGTAAGCTCATATATTTAAGACTTGAAAAATTAAATTTGGTGTCTCGTACAACTGACACAAAATATATTAAGATTGCATTTCACAATATATTATAATTTGTGTTCAACATTTTGGGTGTTTCACAAATTCCACTCCGCGAACATGTGCAATTCTCACACAACTTATGTCGTCATACGAGATACAAAGTAAACAAATTAAGAGAACTAGTTTTCAATACAGAAATCTATCCCAATATACTGTCACGGTCCAATTCTCAAACCCGATTGTGATGGCGCCTCTCGTGAAGACAAGGTCAACCAACTGAACAAAATGCCCCTCTTTAATAATTAATAAACATAAATGAATGAATAATACGACTTAGGGGCATTAATAGCCGACATTTACCACCCAACACAATTCGACCGGGGTGCCACAAGTCACGAGCATCTAAAGAAGACTTAACACAACTACGGGGCCAATAATAATATACAAAGTACAATTTTTTGGAATGAAAGGACAAAGTCCGGTACCGCGAACGCCGGCGGTCATCTTGCTCAGCTACAATGGTATACCTTCAATCAGCTAATAACTCGCTACCGGGTGAACAAATACCTGCAACTGCACGCGAGGTGCAGGGAGTAAAGTGAGTACTCCAACTCAGTGGGTAATAAAAGTAAATAATAACTGAGCAGCCAGAAATCACGTAAATCAACCAACATGCTATACAGAAGTCGGGTACGGTTTCTGAGAAAACAATGAAATCAGTAAAATCTTTAGAAGTGTTTCGGCTCAGTTCAAATCTCTTTCGAAAATCGTCTTTTCAATAATTACGAAAACGGTTTCAAAATAGTTAGTGTTGATTAGCACAGAAAATAAACTGAACCAACCCCTCGGGCTCTCTCTCCACAACACTCTCGGCCCCTCGGGCGCTCTCTCTCATATCACTCTCAGAAACAGTATCACATAATAACCACTGCGGCGCGTAACCCGATCTACATATCGCTGCGGCGTGCACCCCGATCCATAGCTCGCTGCGGCGTGCAGCCCGATCCATAGCTCGCTGCGGCGTGCAGCCCGATCCATATGGGTACCCGCGCTCACTGTGGGGGTGCAGACTCCGGAGGAGCTCCTACAGCCCAAGCGCTATATATCACTGCGGCGTGCAGTCCGATCCAATATATACATACTGCGGCATGCAGTCCGATCTATATAATATACTACTGCAGCGTGCAGTCCGATCCATATACTCCCTCCATTTCAATTTATGTGAACCCATTTTATTGGGCAAGGAGTTTAAGAAAAGAGAGAAGACTTGAAATTGTAGTGTAAAATTAGGCACATATATTTTGTGTGGCTATAAATCATTGCATAAAGGTAAATTGTTTCCAAATAAGGAAATGGGTCATTCTTTTTGGCACGGACCAAAAAGGAAATAGGTTCACATAAATTGAAACGGAGGGAGTAATATACTGCTGCGGCGTGCAGTCCGATTCATATATAATCCTTACATCCAGGCCCTAGGCCTCACATCCCTCCGTGTATCCTCACATCCGGCCCTCGGTCGCACTCAGTTAGAATATCATCACAAGCCCCTCGGGCACTAGTAAAACAATAATCCTCAGCCCGAATTATCATTTAAGACTCAATATGAGTAAAAGTGGCTGAGTTGTAAAGTAGTGGAGAAATAGTATGACTGAGTTCAAGTAATAAGTCAAAACAGTGAGGAAGACAGTGAAAATAATCCCCAAATGGTTCAAATAGTTGACACGAAGCCTAAATACGGCAATCAGTCCAAACAACAGTGATAACAAATAAATTCAAGTCAAATACGAGGTAAATTAATCAATCGGGACGGACCAAGTCACAATCCCCACGCCCACTATCCGGCGTGCAAATCACCTCAATATAGCACTACGTTGTGCAATTCGGGATTTCAAACCCTCAGAATATCATTTACAATCATTACTCACCTCGAATCGGTGCAATCTCTAGCTCGCGACGCCTTTGCCCTCAAATCGGCCTCCACGCGCGTCGAATCTAACCAAAATCAGAGCGAATACATCACAATATGCTAACGGAACAATACCCAATCGAAAATAATCGAAAAATAGCAAAGATCTCAAAATTAGCAAAACCCGAGCCCCGGGCCCGCTTCTCAAAAAATTACAAAACTTACATTACCGGATTCCTCGTCTCGCCACGAATCCATACATACCAAGAACTCCCAAGTCCGAGCTCAAATGACCTATACATTTCCAATTTGAAATATCAAAAACTCAAGCCCTAGCTTTACTCCTTTTGGTGAATTTCAATCAATTTCCATGTTAAATCTATCATAATCTCATGCATTTAAGCCAAGGGACGTACCTCCAATCGATTCCCAGTCAAATCTTCCTTAAATTCTCGCCAAAAGCTCCCAAGATCGCCCAACAAATGGTGGAAATTAACCCAAGCTCGCGGATGAAATATTAAATAAAAACCCTTCTGAACAGTCCAGTTTTCGCTTCTGCGGTCCCGCTTTCGCTTATGGGGGACCGCTTCTGGGGCCAGATTTTCGCTTTTGCGCTCTTCATTAAACTTCTAAAAATTCGCTTCTGCGGTTCTACTTTCGCACCAGCGGTACCGCTTCTGCGGTCCGCTCTTCCGCTTCTACGGACCCTGCCTTCCATCTCCTTGCCGCTTTTGCGATCACAGCTCCGCTTAAGCGGCTCCGCTTCTGCGGTTCAAGACCCGCAGAAGCGAAAATACCAGAAACAACATGCCTTCAGCTGTATGAAATTCCAAAAACTCCCCGTTAGCCATCTAAAATCATCCCGAGGCCCCTAGGACCTCAACCAAAAGCACCAACATAACCCATAACAACATTCAAACTTGTTCCAATTATCAAAACACATCAAACAAAGCTAAAACCATCGAATCACATCGGATTCAAGCCTAAGTTCTTTAAAAACTTCCGAAACACGCATTCGATCAAAAATCCGACCAAACAATGTCCGAATGATCTGAAAATTTGCACACATATCCAAAATCACCCAACGAAGCTACAACAACTCTCGGAATTCCATTTCGACCCTCGGATCAAAATCTCACCTATCAACCGAAATTCGCCAAAATACTAACTTCGCCAATTCAAGCCTAATTCTACACCGGGCCTTCAAAATCAATTCCGATCGCGCTCCGAAGTCACAATTCACCTTCCGAAGCTAACCGAATCACCAAAAATCACATCCGAGCCCTCTAACTCAATAGTCATTCGGTTGACTTTTCCAACTTAAGCTTTCCTTAAAGAGACTAAGTGTCTCATTTCTTATCAAAACTAATCCAAATCAACTCTAACACACCACATATCGATAACGAAACATGAAGAAGCATAAAATGGGGGAAACAGAGCAACAACACATGATACGACGAGTCAGGTCGTCACATCCTCCCCAACTTAAACAAATGCTCGTCCTCGAGCATACCTAGAGTTGTACTAGAAGCAACCCAAAAGCTGAATGACCCTCCCAAGGACATACTCGGGTGACCCCACGTCACCCTATCTCACATAGGTCCGATAATACAACATAGCTGAAATTTCACATTCCATCTAGACCATCACCCGTAGAACCACATTGCACCTTCCGAACTCGTACACCAGATCAGAACTTCACATCTATACTCAGAATAAGCTCGAACCAGCTGTAACAACCCATACCTGCAACCTCGGTGAAATCACATGATATACCACATACTCCAAAAACTCGAACGATAGCCTCTATTCATAGCGGTTGCCCATAATAACCAAATACCAATAAAAAATCTCTCATTAGCCAAAGTATTACTCCAACACTTTCATGTACTGCCAACGATAAATAAAACATGCGATAAACCGTAACCATTACTCAAATCAACCATACATGAAGCCACTTCCTTGTTGACTAATACCACAACAGATTTCCGGGCCAAACCTCGATATAAACTCGCTAACCAGCTGAAATCACATCTGTTCGCATTCATTAATGACTCCAACGATCACCTCGAATTCAACACACCACCCTGGTGATACGACACCTCAATACAGGCCTAAGCCATAACTTGCATAATGCACGCACCATTAAGGAACAGTCTGGACATACTCAAACCATGACAAATGACTCAAACGGAAGAGTTGTAACTCAAATTCCTCAGTACCATCACAACACAAGGCTGAGACCCCGTCTCACATCATAGAAACAGAACACCTGAAGCTACCCCGAAGGGTCATAACTCCATGTAGCCTCGCTACAATGCGCTATCCTATCCAAACATTGTTACACACGAAGCACCTCAAGTCGCTATGCTCAAAATCAACAGCCACGCATAATTTTTGATGTCTGAAACCAAAGCAATTCTTTACACCTACGGTGGAACAAACGACATATGACACGCAACTTGATAGATCATAACCAATACTCCATTTACCGAGCAACACTCAATTACTCTTCCCGCTCGACTTTCTCTATGAATACTCAATAGAACCGCACCACATGTGCCCACATCCAACTCATCATAACGTCTCACAGCACAGAAAATCAACTCGTAGATCTCCCCAGATCACTAACAAGTTCAAGAACGATCGAATCAACCTATCCTTCAACAATACAACTCGGGGCCAACCAAGCCAACTCAAGCTAAACACGTATCCAATCAGCTTACCAACGAACTCATTACCAAGAAGCCTGAAGCTGCTCCTCCCACTACTTTAACTTCTGCCGGAGCCATACGATATGGTGCCCGGCTCCAAATAAATACCGAAATCCACAATCTCACCCGGCAACATGCCCGGCCACAAGAAACGCATCCGAAAAAGTCCCTCAATACCGAAACTGAATCAATAGTAGAAACCTCTGCACTAACATCCTCCACAAAGGCCAAATTACGAAAAGCAATCCTTCCCAGTCGTCCGCCGGTCTTTGGAATACAACCACTCTGCTAGAACATAATACGATGCACTCCGCCACGCAACCTGTGGCATTTTCCGACATAATTCGTAGCACAATAGTCTAGAATAACCCAACACTGAGACAACCAGTCTACAGCCCAATATCATATCCAAAAACTAATATACCAAGCGAAGAAAGATCCACTCGGGCTTCCAAATCCCAATAGCCGCTAACGTTACCAATACACATGATCCACAACCGCTACACAGTCTGAAACTGAGAACTCCCAGTCCCCAACTCCATATAGCACACAAATCACTGTACCTGATCCTAAATTCCGCAGTATGAATACATATTACACCTAGAGTACCCAATCATTCTTCGAAAGATATTCCAAAATTATCTTGTGCCATCAAACAAACTCAGATATCAGCAGTCGATCCAATAAGAAAAATGCCGCAATACTATCAAAGTATCATCAGTCTAATAACATTACCATTCCTCTGAGACATATACTCTCGTCAAATCACTTCCAATTAGCAGTACCATTTCCTTGATTACCTGAGGCTACCTGTTGCCTAAGAATTTTATGAACTCCTTTCCAGCACTGAACTGTAACTCATCTAGACAAGACCTTCCGTCAATCCCATCTAGAAGAAAATAATCACACATCCCATGCTTCGCATGCCCGTAGAAGGATATATACATCCCCAAACCACAATAAAACCCAGCAAGGACTCTCTCCTAATTCTATTTGCTCAAGCTAAACTGCCAGGACTGAATCCTTCTATCTAAACCAAGCTGAGAAAGCTGTCAAAACTCAAGAGCATTGCTGCCAAAATGCCTGTAAAAGCTCATTACCTCGAACACATACAAAGAATTAATCATACCATTACCATACTGATTCGGTCTATTATCAAGCTATTCCATCTGTCTAATTTCCTTTCTGATTCATCATCAACTTGATATTTCTCCCTCGCTGTAGCATCATAATGCATCAATCCAGGCCTACCACACGAGATTCGAACATAAGACCATATTATCTAAGACCCATAGGCCACCGAATACTCTCTCAGCTGTTCACAGAAATACCACCTTCCAGAACACTTCACTTTGAAGAACTTCATGCGAACCTGAATTCGTTGCCATTACTTTCCAGATGCTGATACATAGGATCCATAATTAACATAAAAATACCACAAGCCTCGACATTCCCCGATGAATACACAGTCTTTGACCTTTTTCAATGAAACACATTCTCTAACCACATACACGACCTTAAGGCACCTGATTGTTACATGTAGAATCTTGAACACATTGAAACCATTCTCGAGAGTCATTACTTCATATTCGAACTGCAATTTACCTAATCAAACGGACATAAACACCCGTGCCTCATTAGTATTCTGACACCGCAGGACGTGGTCTCATTCCGATACAACCAAACAACTTCCTTCTCCTTATGCTAAGCATTCTTTATCAATAATAGCTCAAGACATCCTATTATTTCCACACATCTATTAAGTACCATACAACCTTCGTAAAAGTTTTGCTTCACTCGCGCCATCCTCGGCTCAATTTCTGCAACCAGAACTGATCCGCTAGCATATCTCGAAACGGAACCAACATAGCATATAATCGTGCAGTCAGCTAATCAACAGCAACCTCCCCAACTTGGCTCGAAGCCATATATCAAGACACACTCAATAACCCATAATACTTTTACTCTAATGATGCCACAATATCATAGTGTGATTAAACTCAAATCGTCTATAAGTTGTGAAAACACCGATCATCTAGTACCATAATACTCTGCAAATCTCGCATTCATCCCCATATCAGTTGAGTCCACTCTCTTAAGCGACCCGAATTTTCAAATTTCAACACGTACCCTTCAATTACACATGATATCTTCTAACATACACATAAGGATCATACCACTTAAGAACACTCCGCAGGAGATATCCCACCCGCTTCGCCTCAATTTAGTATTTCAGCAAACCTTCCACCATCATATACGTTACACAGTCGTTTAGTCTTCCTGGGCTTGAACTCATTCTACCACATGTAATGCACTTCACTGCCCAACTAGGAGACACAACAATAGTCTTCACGCGCCCATATTCGGGCTACACATCAAATCACAATAGGAATCGAATCACTTAACAGTTCATCTATTATCCAGCAGACTTCTTCGTCACTACCAAGTCATATAGATACATCTCGCAGTACTAACATACTCATCACGTGAATACCAAATCGCCATTCCGGCTAATAGGGACAATACCGAACATATAAGTTCAAAATACATGCTCAACAATCAGCACCTCGGTGCTCAAGCCATAGGCAAAGATCCGGTCTCAAGTCCTCTAGACTGGCCCAATATCAAACTTACGGAGATCACATCTCGCCCCTTGATCGGGGAATCACAAGCCATCAAGGCACATATAATACTGAGTGCTCATGTGCGCATACAGACGTGTGGAGGGAATTTCAAGAGCTATATCTCAAGCTGAATCAAGTACGCACGATAAGAATTCCAAGAAGGTGAAGTTTTTCCTAAAGGTTCTGCAACCTCTCGAGGATAAATACAGATGTCTCCGTACTGATCCGCGAGACTCTACTAAACCTGCTCATGACTTGTGAGACCTAGCAACCTAGGCTCTGATACCAACTTGTCACGACCCAATTCCCAAACCCGATCGTGATGGAGCTTCTCGTGAAGACAAGGCCAGCCAACAGAACAACAATGCCCCTCTTTAATAATTAATAAACATAAATGAATGAATAATACGACTTAGGGGCATTAATAGCCGACAGTTACCACCCAACACAACCCGACCGGGGTGTCACAAGTCACGAACATCTAAAGAAGACTTAACACAACTATGGGGCCAATAATAATATACAAAGTACAATTTCTTGGAATCAAAGGACAAAGTCCGGTGCCGCAAACGCCGACAGTCACCTTGCTCAGCTACAACGGTATACCTTCAATCAGCTAATAACCCGCTACCGGGTGAACAAATACCTGCAATTGCACGCGAGGTGCAGGGAGTAAAATGAGTACTTCAACTCAGTGGGTAATAAAGGTAAATAATAACTGAGCAGCCGGAAATCACGTAAAGCAACCAACATGCTATACAGAAGCCGGGTACGATTTCTGAGAAAATAATGAAATCACAGTTCAAATCTCTTTCGAAAATGGTCTTTTCAATTATTACAAAACGGTTTCAAAATAGTTAGTGCATATTAGCATAGAAAATTCGCCCCTCGGGCACAAATACCACAGTACAACAAGTAAAAAAGATAAGAAGTATGCAAAATGAGCACATAAAAGCTCGCCCCTCGGGCAATATCTCAAACTGAACCAGCCCCTCAGGCTCACTCTCCACAACACTCTTGGCCCCTCGGGCTCTCTCTTAGATCACTCTTAGAAACAGTATCACATAATAACCGCTGCGGCGCTCAGCCCGATCCACATATCGCTGCAGCGTGCAGCCCGATCTATCGCTCGCTGCGGCATGCAGCCCGATCTATATGGGTACCCGCGCTCACTGTGGGGGTGTAGACTCCAGAGGGGCTCCTACAGCCCAAGCACTATATATCACTGCAGCGTGCAGTCCGATCCAATATATACATACTGCGGCGTGCAGTCCGATCCATATAATATACTATTTCGGCGTGCAGTCCGATCCATATACTAATATACTACTGCGGCATGCAGTCCGATCCATATATAATCCTCACATCCAGGACCTAGGCCTCACATCCCTCCGTGTATCCTCACATCCGGCCCTCGGCCGCACTCAGTCAGAATATCATCACAAGCCCCTCGGGCACTAGTAAAACAATAGTCCTCAACCCGAATTATCATTTAAGACTCAATATGAGTAAAAGTGGCTGAGTTGTAAAGTAGTGGAGAAATAGTATGACTAGGTTCAAGTAATAAGTCAAAACAGTGAGGAAGACAGTGAAAAATCCCCAAAAGGTTCAAATAGTTGGCACGAAGCCCAAATACGGCAATCCGTTCAAACAACAGTGATAACAAATAAATTCCAGTCAAATATGAGGTAAATTAATCAATCGGGACGGACCAAGTCACAATCCCCTGCGGTACTCTACCCCACGCTCATTATCCGGCATGCAAGTCACCTCAATATAGCACTATGATGTGCAATCCGCGATTTCAAACCCTGAGGATATTATTTACAATCATTACTCACCTCGAACCGGTGAAATCTCTAGCTCGCAATGCCTTTGCCCTCAAATCGGCCTCCACGCACGTCGAATCTAACCAAAATCAGAACAAATACATCACCATATGCTAAGAGAACAATACCCAATCGAAAATAATCGAAAAATAGCAAAGATCTCAAAACTAGCAAAACTCGAGCCCCGGGCCCGCTTTCTCGAAAAATTACAAAACTTACATTACCGGATTCCTCATCTCGCCACGAGTCCATACATACCAAGAACTCTCAAATCCGAGCTCAAATGACCTATAAATTTCCAATTTGAAATATCAAAAACTCAAGCCCTAACTTTACCCCTTTTGGTGAATTTCAATCAATTTTCATGTTAAATCTATCATAATCTCTTGTATTTAAGCCAAGGGACTTACCTCCAATCGATTCCCAGTCAAATCTTCCTTAAATTCTCGCCAAAAGCTCCCAAGGTCGCCCAACAAATGGTGGAAATTAACCCAAGCTCGCGGATGAAATATTAAATAAAAACCCTTCTGAACAGTCCAGTTTTCGCTTCTGGGTCCCGCTTTCGCTTATGCGGGACGCTTCTGCAGCCAGATTTTTGCTTTTGCGGTCTTCATTAAACTTCCAAAAATTCGCTTCTGCGGTTCTACTTTTGCACCAGCGCTACCGCTTCTGCGGACCCTGCCTTCCATCTCCTCGCTGCTTCTGCGATCACAGCTCTGCTTAAGCGGCTCCGCTTCTGCAGTCCAAGACCCGCAGAAGCGAAAATACCAGAAACAGCATGCCTTCAGCTGTATGAAATTCCAAAAACTCCCCATTAGCCATCCGAAATCATCCCGAGGCCCCCGGGACCTCAACCAAAAGCACAAACATAACCCATAACATCATTCAAACTTGTTCCAATCATCAAAACACATCAAACAAAGCTAAAACCATCGAATCATATCAGATTCAAACCTAAGTTCTTTAAAAACTTCCGAAACACGCATACGATCAAAAACCTGACCAAACGACGTCCGAATGACGTGAAAATTTTCACACATATCCAAAATCACCCAACGAAGCTACAACAACTCTCGGAATTCTATTCCAACCCTCGGATCAAAATCTCACCCATCAACCGGAATTCGCCAAAATACTAACTTCGCCAATTCAAGCCTAATTCTACACCGGGCCTCCAAAATCAATTCCGATCGCGCTCCTAAGTCACAATTCACCTCCCGAAGCTAACCGAATCACCATAAATCACATCTGAGCCCTCTAACTCAATAGTCAACATTCGGTTGACTTTTCCAACTTAAGCTTTCCTTAAAGAAACTAAGTGTCTCATTTCTTATCAAAACCAATCCAAATCAACTCTAATACACCACATAACGATAACGAAACATGATGAAGCATAAAATGGGGGAAATGGAGCAACAACACATGAGATGACGGGTCGGGTCGTCACATATACACACATGTAACTCTTATACAATTTGTGTGAGTTGTATGACAATTGACAATATGAGGTAAAAAGTAAAATTCTCCAAGAGAATTGGTTTGCAATACGGCAATGTATCCCAGTGTTATACGAATCGACCAGAGTCTATTAAAATGACGTTACTTATAGTGGTAGACTGCCTACATTACATCTTTTTTGAAGGGGGGTCTTTTCGGGGCTTTGCTTGAACGCAAAATGCTTCGTACAATGAACTGCCCTACGTAATGACCCTATGTAATGAGGGATTTGAGATATGGAACGCATATAGTATAGTTTAAATGGGAGGTGAGTTAATAAGTTAAGCATGTAAGTTATCAAATATTCCTAATAATTTCTATGATATATGAAATCGGGTTATTTTGTATTCGATAGTTGTTAGTCAAAAAACTAACAACTAAGAATATTTACTTCATATTGCAAACATGCAGAAGAAAAAAATGGCTCATTCTCTTTGAACTATGCCTCTTATAAGAGACAATGACACTTCTCCTCAAGTAAATATACACTACTTATTACTTTAGAATGATATAGAACTAGTTGAATATAATTGTAAGAGAAGATGAACATTGTACAATGATTGGATGCTTATAAACCTAGACCTATCCTTATGAATATACGAAATAAAGGTAATAAAAGAAGATTGCTTTTTTAATCCTGAATTGATGTCATTTTCAATTGAAACATTTAGACTGCCTTTTCACGTATCTTGTCCCCAATAAATAGAATCTGGAGTTGTCTCCCATGATCCCATGTTACTGTTTTATTACACTGAGAAACAAGAAAAAATGAAATTATTTCTTTAGCTAAAAATATGATAGGAAAATTAGAAATGCATGCCCTAGCCTATAGATTATGGATCGAACCATGGAATCAACCATTAATTCTTGTATTGGAGAAGATTCCCTGCATAACACCGCCTTAGGGTACGATTCTTTCTCCGATCCTGAGTGAACATGAGATGCTTCGTACTTTTTTATGCCCTAACCAAAGAATCGGGGATGACAAGTACTAAGATTCACATTACAATTTTCAGTAATCATGTTGCTTAGAGTCGTTATTCGTTGTGTCATTAAGGGTAAGAATAATTACTTGATGAGAAAACAATGAGATCAGTGATCTTTAGAATGAGAACTTTGACATGCCATTTGAATGATTACATGTTAGGTATGCACATGCTCTCCTCCATACGAAATCTCGTTAGAAAAAGAAAAGCAAAATTATGTAATCATTTGCGCATCTTTTCGAATGAAGTGCCTCTATATATATTGTAATTAAAATTATAATGATGAGATTATTCTGTTCTTAATTAACTACTTTAAAATATTGAGAGTTTTGGAATTTCTTGAATTTATTATGTGAAAGGATGTTCAATTATTCATAGACACCTCTAACATTCTCAAATTCACTTGTCACTTATAAACAACGATAAAATTATCTTTGTATGACCTATAAGTCATGTGTTTAAGCCGGAAAAGCAACCACTAATGTTTGTATTAGGGTAGGTTGTCTATATCACGCCCTTTGAGGTATGGCCTATTACATTTCGTATTTTCGTACGTTAAAGTTTTCTCGTAAGTTAATCAATGTAGGCTCGGGAATTAGATTATTATGAGGTTATAAGAATTTATGATATTCATAACATGTGTAAGTGAGTGCCGTGAAAGTTAAAGGATAAACGAATCAAAGAAAATGAGTTTTGTTGAAGGTCATCAATTTGGGATGTAATACGATCTGAGCCATAATATCCGGTATTTATGGACTATTGTCATCCAAAGTACCTCGTGACTACGATAGTAAGATACATAAGATGTGTTAAAAGTGAGTAGTATTTTAAATAATTTAAGATAATTCTTGATTATGTGATAATTAGGTAATTAATGATTTTTGGTACGAGATTAGCTAAGTAATTATAAAATTTGGATAAGCTTACCTAGGAGGTCTTGATTAAGGCCCGTGTAATGACTAAGGTTCATTACAATAGGTGACCTAATTAGGGGCTTGCAAAAATTAGTCATCCTAAGTGGGACCCACACCTAAAGGTTAAAGATAACCTCTCTAATTCACAAAATGAAATGCTCACGTCTACTAAGTCAAGGGAGAAAGCTTCAACAAAGCTTCAACGAAGACTGCTTAATACAATAGCAATGTGGGATTTACGATTTTAAGGGAGTACGGTGCAATCTTTCTCAAGAATATTATACAAATTTTTTCCTATTTTGATCTCGCCATTGCATGTTTCGTTGCGATTGGCATGTGTCAGAAGGATTGTCAAGAGAATCGGTTCAGGTATGTTAAGACTATCCCTTCTTTCTTTTTGGTATGATTCATACGATACAAACGAAACGAGCAAACTCACAGCTTTCATAAATGGCTCTATTCATAGAAGTACTATGGGTGTCTATGTTCTTGGTTCCCCATGTAACTTATCATTATATCTTCTGTTCATGGGTCTCAGAAAAATACGTAGTTGATAAAGTTTATCTGAAAAACATATTGATCTTATAACATTCCGAGAAATCTTATTAATGTATTTCTTATGCATTTCATTCTGATGGGTTTATAGTGCCTTAACTTCATGTTTTGATGATCTAACAAACTTATTGTCAAAGAACCAGATAAGGAACCCGATACACTTGGTACACAACTAAATCAATAAACTCGAGCCAGTGTGAGGTGCTATGATGTCAGAAGATAAAGAATCAACATAAGGACCTGATCCCCTTGGGTTTCCCTAACAGCAGTACGAAGCCAACTCTCTATAGCTAAAAAGTGACTGCCTGCACTGTACACGCAAACGATGCATCACAGTGCAATAGTCACTTCTCATTGGGAAGGACCTTGTAGCAACCAAGTGACTACATCATTCACAGATGTCATACAAGTTGTATTAAGAATAAACATTACAAACAAAACATCACTTGAACACTTTGAGAATTCATCCAAGCACTCCAAGCATCTGACAATCAAGCATTCAATTCTCAAGTGCATCAAGAACAAAATACAACATCACTACAGATCAGTTCCTACAACAAGTCTTTTTATGTCCTGAGTTGAGTTGTAAATTTGTAATTGTTCTTCAGTATAATTCCTACTTTGCTTATCTTGAAGCTTTAATTAGGAACCCTTTGTAAACGATAAATCGTTAGTATTTGTGTCTTGACTAGAGTTAGTCATGAGTTGAAGTTTTTGTAATAGGTGTATTACAAAGTGGCTTGTAATAAGTGTATTACAAGTTAGTGAGGAATTAAGAGTTTAATTCTTAGGTTGCATAGGTTGTAATCTAAAGATTGCCCATGGTGAAGTTGAAATCCTACCAGTGTATGCTGTTGTTTTATGATCCCCTTGAGCAGGAATTTTCCACGTAAAAGTTCCCTGTCCCATTTACTTATTGTTGCATTAGCCTTATCTGTGGAAACCTATATAGGACCTAGTCTCTATATAGTTTGGAGGACTTATATAGTATATCAATTAGTATCAGAGCAGGTTCCTTCTATCAGATTAACACCTAGAAAGGATCTTCGTGGTTGCTCCACCAAACTTCAAAGAGGGTCAGTTTACCGACAGACCACCTAGGTTCAATGGCCAATATTATGGGTGGTGAAAGACAAACATGCATGAATTTATCATGGCTGAAGATTCTGAGTTGTGGGATGTTATATGTGATGGTCCTTATGTTCCTACAAAAAAGGTTGGAGATCCTGCTCTGATAGCGTTAAGACGAGGAAAGAATACAACGATGCTGACAGGAAGGCTATGGAGAAAAAATTTCGTGCCATGGTATAGTTCCTGATGAATATAACAGGATTTCAGTTTGCCAATATGCCAAAGAGATATGGGAAGCTTTACAAATAACACATGAAGGAACTACTCAAATAAAGCAATCTAAGATTTCCATACTCACCACTGAGTATGAGCTATTCAGAATGAAGGATGATGAATCCATTCAAGACATGCACACTCGATTCACTTCCATCATAAATGAGCTACACTCGCTTGGTGAAATCATTCTTAGGAACAAGCTCGCGAGGAAAATTCTCAGTGTTTTGCCCAGTTCCTGGGAGAGTATAGTGAGTGCCATTACTGATGCAAAAGATTTGCAGGAGCTGACTATAGATGAGCTGGTTGGGAATCTAAAACCAATGAAATGAAGAAGAAGAAGAAGGACAGTAAAAGAAGAGAACCAAAGAGGGAAAAAAAACCTGCTACTCATGGCAGAAAATAATGATTCAAGTGGCGAGGATAGTGAAATAGCTTACCTAACTAGAAGGTTTCAGAAAATTGTTCGAAGGAATAGAGGAATACCAAATAGGGGCAGCTCTAGCAAGCCAAAGAATTATGACCTATGTCATAAGTGTGAAAATCTAGGGCATTTCATCAAAGATTGCCCTCTCCTGAAGCAAGAACACTTCAAACAAAACTCTGACAAAGCAGCCAAGAGGAACCTGGTTCCTGATAAATGTTTCAAAAGAAAGAACGCCGCTAACAATGTTGTGAAGCAAGCTCATGAAGCATAGGGAGATACTTCCAGCAAGTCTGAAAAAGAGGATGATGCAGGTGACAACTCATGACAGTTGAAAGTGAAGCAAATGAGTATGACTTAGTATTTGCTTTGATGGCTCAATCGGATGATAATTAGGACGATGACAATGATGAGGTAAATTTTCGGGATGTTCAGAGAAATATGAAGTCCTACTCTCCTAAAAAACTCATGTCATTAGCTAATAATGTATTAATTGATGCTTAGCATAGTCTTGTAAATAATGAGGATGCCTTAACTATGGAGTTAGGAGATGCTGAGGAAACTAGAGATGACTTGATGGTTTGTGTAATTGATTTGAAGGAAATTATAGATAATCTGGAAAATGAAAAGGAGGTTGTAACTGAGAAAATCACTAGTGTAGAATACGAAAGAGATAATTTGATGGTAGTAGTAGTTGATCTAAAATAAAACCATTGAGAATTTTAATAAAGAAAAAGATGCCTTAGTGGAGAAAGTGGCTGTTATTGAGCAAAAAAGAGATGATATCTTAGTGATGATTGTAGTCTTAAAGGAAACAATAGAGGAACTCAAAGTTGAATGTAGGCTTGGAAATTCTGAAAAAGGAAAAGAAGTGGCTAGTGAGGCACATATTAAACTTGAAAACGAGTTAAATGCTGTAAAAACTAGTTTGTGTGATGAACTTGAGAAAAATAGACAACTTCAAGCAGAATTGAAAAGAGTAAAAAGTGATCTTGAGAAGTCACTATTGGTTGTGTACCCACTGTGGGAACAATGGGAATTTCAAGACAAATTGCCAAGCCAGGGTCTAGTCTCTTCAGAAAAACAAAATTTTTGTTGAAAGAGGACCAAGTGCCACCCATAAAAAGCGCATGCTACCTACATGGAATAGAAGAACACTTATTTATCCCATTGCTTATTACAAGGGACCCAAACTTGCTTGGGTTCCTAAATCTAACCCTTGATTTCCTTGTGTAGGGAATAATGAAAGGAAGCAGTCAACAATGATTCATGGATAGTGGATGCTCAAAGTACATGACTGGGAATACCATGGACTTTATTTTACTAAAAGCCTTGCAAGGAGTGAGTGTATCCTTTGGAAATGGGAATAGGGGGTACATTCTTGGTGTTGAAAAAATTGGAAAATCACTCACTCACTCACTCAATTGAGAATATGTACTATGTTAATGGTCATAAGTACAATCTCTTGAGTGTTTTTCAGATATGTGATAAAGGAAACAAGGTGGAATTCTTGTCAAATATATACACAGTTACCAATCTAGTAACTGGTGAAGTGGTACTTGTGGCCAAAAGATACAAGAATATCTACGTTGCTGATTTTTAGTCCCTACAAAGTGGTGATCTGAACTGCTTGAAAGTAGTTAATAATGATGCAAAATGGTGGCATAGAAGGTTGGGGCATGCAAGATTCTCTCTACTGAATAAGCTGGTTCAGAAGGTCCTGGTTTGTGGTCTGCCCAAGTCAAAGTTCAAAGAACACAAATTTTGTGATGCCTGCGCTAGAGGAAAGCATGTGAAATCCTCATTCAAGCTAAAGAGGATGACAACACCTCCAAAACCACTTGATCTCCTTCATATGGATCTGTATGGTCCAATGAGAGTGCAAATTAGAGGAGGAAAAAGATACATTTTTGTGATAGAGAATGACTATTTCAGATTCACTTGGACTCTGTTCCCTAGAACAAAAGACGAGACCTTTGAAGTATTTGTAGCCTTGTGAAGAAAATTCAAGTGAAGATAGAATCAAAAGTAGTATGCATTAAGATCTTGTCATGGAACAAAATTTGACAATGCTAAGTTTGATGAATTCTGCAACGAGAATGGACTCACCCACAAATTCTCAGCCCCAATAACTCCACTGCAAAATGAAGTTATGGAAAGGTAGAACATAATCCTTGAATAAATGGCAAGAACAATGCTGATCAATAGTAGGATTGCTAAGATATTATAGGCTGAACCAATCAACACTGGTTGCTACTTGGTGAACAGGTGCATGATCAGGTCTCTTTTGAACAAAACTCTCTATGAGTTGCTGAATGGAAGGAAGCCCAAGCTGACTCACTTAAGAACATTTGGGTGCAAATGTTATGTTCTTAACAACGGAAAGGATCAGGTTGAAAAATTTGATGCCAAGAGTGATGAAGGAATTTTTCTGGGCTACTCTTCTCAAAGTAAAGCCTACAAGGTATACAAAAAGCGAACTTAGTGTGTTGAGGAGAGTATACACATAATCTTTGACGAGTCCTACCTCCCCTGTGAGAAAAGCAAAAAGAATAATCAAGATGGAGAGCCTCTGCTGGTTCTATGAGAGG
This sequence comes from Nicotiana glauca, assembly GCA_026770625.1. Taxonomy (NCBI): domain Eukaryota; kingdom Viridiplantae; phylum Streptophyta; class Magnoliopsida; order Solanales; family Solanaceae; genus Nicotiana; species Nicotiana glauca. The sequence continues at coordinate 105,161 of MU761500.1, read as the reverse complement.
TCATTGATATGACAAATGGAAAGACATATATGATGATTCAAGTGAAGGAGACAGGTGAAGACAATGCAATCTCTTCCTCATCAGACGAAGAGGAACCATGTACTACATTTACAACCACTGAAGCTGAAGAAAGAGTGGTTGATGCAGTTCAAAGTACTCCGCGGGTAGCAGAAAGAGGGATATAAGGGAACCAGTCAGGCTTACCCAGCTCGTCTACAAATGAAACTCAAGTGCCAAGTGGAAACATAAAATCTCCCATCCTCTCGACAACACAATTACTCATCTGGATTTAGGAGTCCAAACCATATAAAAAATTAGAAATTCACTTGCCTTCTCAGCATTTATCTCCCAAATAGAGCCTAAAAATATTAAGAAAGCCTTAAAAGATGCAAACTAGATCATATCCATGCAAGATGAGATGCATCAATTCGAAAGGAACAAAGTATGGCACCTGGGACCTAAACTCTCAGATCGGACCATCATAGGGACCAAGTGGGTATTCAGGAATAAGCTTGACGAACATGGAAATACTACAAGGAACAAGGCAAGACTAGTGGTCCAAGTCTAAAATCAAGAGGAAGGAATTAATTATGATGAGACTTTTGCTTCAGTTGCTCGTATGAAAGCTTTCAGAATCCTCATTGCCTTTGCATCACATATGGAATTCACTTTGTTCCAAATGGATGCCAAAAGTGCATTTCCAAATGGTTTCCTCAAGGAACAAGTCTATGTAAAGCAACCTCCAAGTTTTGAATGTCATGAACACCCTGAATATGTGTTCAAATAGACAAGGCAATGTATGGGTTTAAGCAGGCTCCTCGAGCTTGGTATGAGAGGTTGTCAAAGTTTCTCTTAGAAAATGGTTTCGCAAGAGAAAAAATTGGCAACACTTTGTTTCTGAAGAAATGGGGGAGGAACCTGCTCATTGTTCAGGTATATGTTGATGCTATTATTTTCGGGGAAACAGATGACTCACTATGTGAGGAATTTACAAAACTCATGGGAAGTGAGTTTGAGATGAGCATGATGAGAGAATTGAATTTCTTTTTAGGTCTTCAAGTGAAGCAATCCATAAAGGGAACATTCATTAGTCAGTAAAAATATATTAAAGAACTTTTGAAGAGGTTTGGCATGGAGGCATCAAAAGTTATTGACACTTCCATTGCCACTACTACTCGACTAGACATGGACAAATCTGGCTCTTCTGTGAATCAATAAATGTATAGAGGCATCATTGGATCTCTCATATATCTTATTTCAAGAAGGCTAGATGTTGTTTTTGTCACGACCCAATTCCCACACCCGGCCGTGATGGCGCCTCTCGTGAAGACAAGGCCAGCCAACAGACGTCAATATATCTTTAATACCTACTTAGCATAAATAAGTCTAAAACATTAATAAAATTATCATATATGCGGAAGAAAAATAATAAAACAGGGAACCATCCCGGTATAGCCCGACCGGGGTGTCACAAGTCACGAGCATCTAGAAGGATTTTTAAGTCAATTACAAGGCTTGTAATACATGGATTAAACATTTAGAATCAAAAGAAGAAATCTGGTGCCGCGAACGTTGGCGGTCTCCTTGATCGGATACAATAGCAAAATCCTCAACCAGCTCAAACCCGCTACCGGATAAACCGATACATGCATCTGCATGCGAGGTGAAGGGAGTAAAGTGAGTACTCTAACTCAGTGAGTAATAAAGGTAAATAATAATCGAGCAGCAAGAAACCACGTAAAGCAAGTCATCATGCTATATAGTACAGTGTAACTCTTTGAGAAAATAGTGAAACCGTGAAATCTTTGGAAATATCTGGACTCAGTCTTAAACCTCTTTTGAAAACATCTTTTTTTCCCAACAGTTAAGCAAATGAATGCGAAACAGATAGTGTGAGTCAACACATAAGTCAGCCCCTCTGGCACAACACTCCATTAACAAATAACACCAGGGTAACAAGTAAACAGTGCAAGAAGTAGCATGTGCCAATGAAATGCGAGTGCTGGAATGTCGTGACAGATAATACAAATGGGAACAAATGCACGAGTGCAATGCAATGCATATGCCGGTACACTCCGGTACCCACTGCGGTGTGCAACCCGAGCCATCTGTATATTTAATGTCGACGACGCTCACTGGGGGTGTGTACAGACTCTGGAGGGGCTCCTACAGCCCAAGCACAATAAACAAGACATCTTGTGGCACCAACTAGGCCCTCGGCTCAATATCATATATCACTGCTGCTACGTGCAGCCAGAGCCATCCGTAAATCCAGAAATGTATAACACTGCTGCAGTGCGTAGCCCGATCCATGCTCAGTCCAGAAATGCACATAAGCCACTTGGGCAACATTAAAATAATAGTTCTCAGTTCAAAACGTCAATAAAATACTGTTTAAGTTTTCAAATATTAGAAAAACAACTGAGTTATAGAATAATATGCAAAGTAATGCTAAAACAGTGATATCAATCCCTGAAGGATTCACATAGTTGGAAAGAATCCCAAATATGGCAATCAGCCCAAATTATGATGATAGCAAGTAGTTTCAATCAAATACGTAGTAGGTTCATTAATCGGGACGGACCAAGTCACAATTCCCAACGGTGCTCTACCCCACGCTCGCTATCCGGCGTGTAAGTCACCTCAATACAGCACTATGATATGCAAATCCGGGGTTTCAAACCCTCAGGATATCATTTACAATCATTACTCACCTCAAACCGGTGAAATCTCTAGCTCGTGACGCCTTTTCCCCTCAAATCTTCCTCCACGCGCGTCGAATCTAACCAAAATCAGAGCGAATACATCACAATATGCTAAGGGAAATTTACCCAGTCGAAAACAATCAAAAAATAGCAGAAATCTCAAAACTAGCAAAACCCTAACCCCGATCCCACTTCTCAAAAAATTACAAAATTCACATCACCGGATTCCTCGTCTCACCATGAGTCTATACATATCAAATTTACCAAAATCGGAGTCCATTTGACCCTTCAAATTCCATTTTTTTAAATTATAAATTTTCAAGCCCTAGCTTTACCCCTTTTAATGAATTTCAACCAATTTCCATGTTAGATTTATCATAATCTCATGTATTTAGGCCAAGGGACTTACCTCCAATCGATTCCCAGTCAAAACTCTCTTTTATTCTCGCCCAAAGCTCTCAAGGCCTCCCAAGCTCGCGGATGAAATATTCAATAAAAACCCTTCTGCCTAGGCCAATTTTTGCTTCTGCGGTCCCGCTTCCACTTATGCGGCCAAATCCCACTTTTTCGGATATTTATTTAAATAGCCACAACTGCTTCTACGACTATATTTCCACTTCTGCGAAACTTCCTCTCAAGGTCCACATCGCTTATGCGACTACCAGTCCGCTTCTGCGGACCCGCTGATGCGAAGAGTGGTCCGCTTCTGCGAATCTACCTTACCAACCCATGGACCACTCTTGCGATGAGGTACTCCGCTTAAGCGCCTTCGCTTCTACGGTCCAAAGCCCACAGAAGCGAGAATACCAGATACAGCAACCTTCAGCAATATGCAAACTCCCAAAACTCCCCGTTTAACCATCTGAACTCACACCGAGGCCCCCGGGACCTCAACCAAAAGCACATACAGGATCCAATACCCTTTTCAAACTTTTTTCAATCCTAAAAACACATCCAACAACACAAAAATCCTCAATTCTCATCAATTCAAGCCTAAGTTCTTTAAATTCTTCCAACCAAATCACCTCCGAATCATCTAAAATTTTGCACACACATCCCAAATCACCTAAAGAAGCTACTGCAACTCTCAAAATTCTATTCTGACCCTCAGATCAAAATCTCACCTGCCACCGAAATTCGCCAAAATACTAACTTCACCAATTCAAGCCTAATTCTATACCGGACCTCCAAAATCAATTTCGATCACACTCCTAAGTCACAAATCATCCCTCGAATCTAAACAAATCACCAGAAATCACATCTGAGCCCTATGAATCATAAGTCAAAGTCCGGTTGACTTTTCCAACTTAAGCCTTCCTTAAAAAGACTAAGTGTCTTATTTCTTATCAAAGCCAATCCAAATCAACTCTCACACACCACATACCGCTAACGAAACATGAAGAGGCATAAAATGGGGCAAACAAAGTGGTAACTCATGAGACGACGGGTAGGGTCATCACAATTTTCAGTATGGGACTATGTGCCAGTTTTCAGTCAAACCCCAAGGAATCTCATTTGACGACTGCCAAAAGAATCTTAAGATATCTTAAGGGAACACAAGACCCGGTTCATTACTACCCTTCAGGTGATAATTTTAATCTTATTGGATATGTTGATGATGATTATGCAGGTTAACTTATGGATAGGAAAAGCACATCTTGAATGACTCACTTCTTGGATCATGTCCTATCTCATGGGGCACAAGAAAGTAAAATTCAGTAGGTCTTTCAACATTTGAAGCAGAATATGTTGTTGTAGCCTCCTGCTGTGCTCATCTTCTATGGATCAAATAGCATTTGGAAGACTTTGGAGTGTACACTAACTATGTGCCGCTTCTATGTGATAACACTAGTGCACTCAACATGGCCAATCCAGTACATCACAAAATAACCAAGAACATTAATGTGAGACATTATTTTCTTAGAGACAATGTGGAAAATGGGCTTATATGTATGAAGTTTTGTAGCACAGAAGACTAAATTGTAGATATCTTCACTAAAGCCTTGGGCGGAGAACACTTTGAGAGAAATAAGCTGGAACTGGTGCTAATAAAGCCTAATTGAGAACTTGATTCCTACCACATGGCTATGAAAATCACATACATGTATAATTAGCTAAAGTGTTTTCGGCTAAGTCTAACTCACTTCTATACCGTTATAGGTAGACACGCATGATGATTATAAAAGTTTCTGAGGCAATGCATGAGTAGTAAAAGAAGGTTGAGCATTTTGTAAAGACTGGTTAGGAACCTGGTTCTTGTGCCACATGTTAGTAGTCATTTGTTTTTCTCATACATACCTCAAAAGAAAACAAAAATAATGCCATGTCTCAACCTTTTCAGATTTTGTATGTCACTTCGTTTTGTTCAAATATTTTCACTTCCCTCTGAAAAGTTGCATCTTCCCACACATTTATCGCCATTTTAGAACCCATTTCTCTTTCCTTCATAATTGCCATTCACCTTATTATAACCCTCTCACTCCCAAATATAACGACCATCTCTATGCTCCTTAGTCTCTCCAGAACCTTCAAGAAAAATCCTCTACTATGGCCGAGGATCAAACAATCCCTCCTACCACTGAAAAGAATGACCCCGAGTCTTCTCCTATAGAAACAACACCAGTCATCCCCTCTTCCACCACTGTTCAAATAGAAAACCCTGTTAATTTGTATGGTCTACCAAAACGTAGAGTACCTGGTCTTCTACAAGTTTCTGCTGAGAGCACTTAGTAAAGAAGTAAGTAAATGAGGCAGAGGATTTTTACGTGGAAAAATCCCGCACAAGGGGATCAAAAAACCAGGACCTACACTGTAGGCTTTTAACTTCACTAACTTGTAATCTTACTTATTATAAGCCACTTTGCAATACTTCCGTTGCAAAGGATTTACGCAACTAACTTGTGGTACCTTTACCACAAGCCACTTTGTGACTATCCTAGTTATACAGGCTTTTTACTAACTTGTGGTGCTGTCACCACAAGCCACTTTGTAACTCTATGATTACAAAGACTTTTCCTTATGACTAAATCTAGTCGCAACATAAACTCAAAAAGTTTGTGAATTTACAAGAGAATTCCAAATCAGTATGCTTCTAAGTAAGCGATTTAGGAGATATAGTAAGTACAATAACAAGGTTATAACTCAACTAGGACAGCAACAATCAATCTTTTAGGAACTGATCTGTAGTGGCGTTCAACCTTGTTCTTCAAGCTTGAGAGGATGATTTTTCTAATTTTTGCTAGAGGCTTGAAAAATAAGAAACAGAAACATTTCAGTGATGTTTTTGTATAAATACCTTTTAGTACATCTTGATCACATCACTTGCAATGATGTGAGTACTTTGTTTGGTTAGAGAATGAGTGGGCTGATAGTGTGGTGGAGTGCGGCAGAAATAGTGCCGTCAGTCACTTTAGTTCCAGGTGTGTCCAAATGAATATGTACTGCTATATAGGAACCACAAGAGCATCAATTCCTTGTTTGGTTCCTAGCTCCTGAATCTGTAGCAATTCATCTTTTACTGGAGTCCGTTAAAGTTTGCAGCAATCCAAAATAGGTCAGGTTCCCTAACTGGTTCTGAGCAGTAAGTTTGTTAGATCATCAAAACATAAGGCAAGAGTATTTAAGATCTATCAATTTCCCCCTTTGTGATGATGACAAACTTAACATTATAAAGTTAGTCTTGGCAGTAAAAAAAATTTCAAGGAGTTCCCCCTGAGACGATGCCTTATTCTTTCATGTTCATAATAACCAGTTCCCTAATTTCCCAAATGTGGTTCCCCCTGAGTCCCTAAGTCCTATATTAGGCTTTATTTTCCCGCTTTTGGCATCATTAAAAAGAATAATCAGCACAAAGAAGTTCATCTAAGCTAACTTATGCCACATATGTGCACACAATCATGAGAAAGAATAGAACACAAATAGAAATTACTAGACAAAATAAGAGATGATTCATATTAATAACTTTTGAATATGCCTCTTCCTTTGAAAAAAGGAAGAGGCAGCATTGGACTTGATCATAGGAGCAGTAGTAGTAGTAGTAGTACATACCAACCACAAAAAAAACAACCACCAATCATCAACAAGGAACAAACAGAAAAAACATATCAAGAAATCTGGTCACTGATGGGAATCTTAGGGGGCACTAGGAGGAAAAGGCTTGGAAGCTGCAAAAAGTGTCTAGAGAACAAGGTCTATTCGGGTGTTTCCTGACTTTTTCTCGTTGACCAGTTCATCCTTCAGGTTCTCAACTTGCGCCCTGAGGTTAGCATTTTCTTGGGTCAAGCGGATCACCTCATCATTCGACATGGGAACCGTTCGAGCTTGCTGGCCTTCCAAGATAGCGTTTCTGGCCTTCAATCGACGTATTTCTTCAGCTGCACTATTCTGAGCATTGATGAGCTATGACACAGTTGAAGTGCTTCCTGCACCCCTATGCTTCTCAATACACTCGCACTCTTCCAAGGTTGTCTATGAGAATTTCCGCTTACGGGTCCCTACTTGACCTGTTCCCAAAGGAACCTCAAAGTGTTTGAACATTTGCGTGAGCAAGAATCCATAGGGAAGCCCATGATTGCCATCGTTGAAATCAACCACTTTCTGTATGTGCTCAACCATTATGGAAGTCAGACTCACAGGGTTGAAACCGTCCAATTGCTCCATTAAGAATGGATCAGATTTTGAAGTTACAGATCGCCTTTCTGCTCGAGGCAACAAGACTTTGTTAACCAGCTCAAACAACAACTGGCAGACAGAAGTAGTGCTTTATTATGGATCTGGTCCCCTTTCTGATTGGAATTATCTTTCACTACCGCATTTTGGAAGTTGTATTGGCAAACATCTCGAACACACGTCACTCCAACTGGAGGAACTTGCAAAATTTCTCCATACACTTGCACATCAAAGACAATGTCCACACCATTGACCAAAGCACAAACATGGTCAGTATCGACTCGAAACAGACTGGCGAAGAAACTCTGGACCTCCTTCTCATACACTTTAGGAGCATCAATGTAGAAAAGATGCATCCATTGTTGAAACTCCACAATTTCTAGGATTTGGCGCATTCTGGCCATTTCTGAGATTGTTGGGTCAAACGTACGACCCAATAGAACTTTATGATTCCTTAAACGCTTAGAGCCTAGGCAGACCTCACTTCGTGCTTTCTTTCTAGGACTAGGTTTTTCAACTGTTTCATACTTGCGTTTTCTATGCTTTTCTCCACTGACTTTACCTTTCCCTTTGTACTTGACAAGAATATCCTCATAACTCACTACCTTCTGTATCCTAGACTTACAAGTAGACCTTTTTCTCCTGGGAAACAGACTCAGCCTTATTCGAGGACCGCCTTACAAGGGAATCGGGTTCCTCAGAAGTTCCTTCTTCCACCTCAACGACAGGGATAACTTCATCACCTATAGGTACACCATCCTTCACCAACTTTCTTCTTTTATTCTTACTACTTTTCTTGCTCTTTTAGAGTGTGGAATCGTAGGACACATTGACTTGAAGCCTGGTGGTGGGGCGCTTGATTTCAGACTCAGGAGTGGAAACAACCCTTCGCTTGCTTATGAATGCGTCAAGGGCCACATTGTCCAGGTCTTCTTCATCACTAAATTGCATCTTTGGTCCTTAAATTTCCAAGGGCACAACATCGAATGCAGGAACAATACTGTCCTGGGAATGAGACTCCTGACCTGGGTCCTTCTGAGAGGGATTAGGTTCCCCATGTGAAACCCCAGTAGTGTATGCTACTGCATCTTCTTCAACTGCCATAATCGCCCCTTCTTCCCTTACACTTTGTGACACGTGTTTTTGGGAAATGACCTTATGCAATACCCCATCAGTGAATACCACAAACACCATCTTTTTTTCGTTAACTGGTGCTTCCATAACCATGGCATCGACTACAACAATGGCGGAGCCTTTTGTGAACTCAGTATTTTGACCTTGTTCTCTACTTAGGGTTTGACTGGTGTGGGCAAACAGACGACAGAGAGAATGGAACAGTAGTTTTAAGGGTCTCTTAGTTAAAAGAAGGTTAGGAAACTAGGGAAGGTGTGACTGTAGTAGTAGAAGTGATAGAGGGTGACAAGGAATCAGAGACGGCGAGAGGTTCCATAGACGGGTCAAAGTTGGTTACAGATAATGCAGAAAGATCGAAAGTTTTCTTAGCCATTGGGAGAGGTGGTATGTTTATCCTTTCCTTTTTGGGTGAATTTAGAATAGGGCTTATGGTTAAGAAGGGAAGAAGAGAGGGTTTTTTAAATAGAGAGGGTAATTATGAAGGGAGAAGAATAGGCACCAATTCTGAAACGGCGGTTGGGCGTGAAGAATTATGATGTTTCATAGGGAGATGGAACGTTTGAATTGAAGGTACGTGATATCCGGATCTAAAATGTTGATGATATGGCAGTTGTATTTGTACCTTTTAAGACATATATTAAAGGATGCACATAACTACTAACCTTTAGTACAAGAACCTGGTTCTTGAGAAACATTTTTTTCAAGCTCCCCCCTTTTTGAAAAAAAAGTAATCCTCTTTTATCGGCCATGTATTGCATTTACTACTTCTATGCTTAACATGCATGTCCACCTACAACGGTATTTAAAGTGCATTAGACAGGGCCAAAAAACATTTTGAGCTAATTAATTCTTAAAAATACAAGAAAACGAAAGAGGAATTAGGTTCTCAATTTGGCTTCAACAGTCCCAACATTACTCTGTTTCTTTCAAACTATTCTCTACTTAGTGCTTTGGTTAAAATGTCTGCAATTTGATTTTCTGTGTTGTTGAACTTTATGCATATCAACCTTTTCTCCATATTATCTCTCAGAAAATGATGCCTCAGATCAATATGTTTGGTCCTTTTATGTTGAACTGGATTCTTTGCAATATTAAGTGTATTGGTGTTATCACATAGGAGAAGTACACTCTCAATGAGAACTCCAAAATCCCCTAGCAGCTGCTTGATCCACAGAAGCTGAGCACAGCAGGATGCTGCAACTACATATTCAGCTTCAGCTGTTGAAAGAGATAAGACATAATCCTAAGAAGTGAGCCATCCCAGAAGTACTTTTTCTATCCACAAGATAACTTGCATAGTTTGCATCATCATACCCAATCATATTAAAACTGTCACCTAATGGATAATATAGCCCTAGGTCTTGTGTTCCTTTGAGATATCTTAGAATTCTTTTAGCAACCTTCAAGTGAGATTCCTTGGGATTTGATTGAAACCACAAACCCATGCTGAAAACAATATCAGGATGACTGCTAGTGAGATAGAGAAGAGACCCAATTATGCCTCTATACATTGTTTGATTCACAGGAGATCCAGTTTCATCCATGTCTAGTCAGGTGGTAGTTACTATGGGAGTGTCTATCACTTTTGATGCTTCCATGTAAAACTTCTTCAAGAGTTCCCTAATGTATTTTGGCTGACAAATGGAAGTGCCCTTTGGAGATTGTTTTACTTGAAGACTCAGGAAGAAGTTTAATTCACCCATCATGCTCATTTCAAATTCACTTCCCATAAGTTTTGCGAATTCTTCACACACAAAGTCAGCTGTTGCTCCAAAAATGATATCATCAACATAATCTTGAACAATGAGCAGGTTTCTTCCTTGTTTCATTAAGAACACAGTGTTGTTGATTTTTCCTCTCTTGAGGTCATTTTCTAAGAGAAATTTTGACAATCTTTCATACCACGCTCGAGGATCCTGCTTTAGCCCATACAGAGCTTTGTCCAATTTGAACACATATTCAGGGTGCTCATAACCTAGGGGTTGCTTCACATAGACTTCTTCCTTAAGCAGTCCATTCAAAAATACACTTTTGACATCAATTTGGAACAAAGTGAATTCCAGATGAGAAACAAAGGCGATCAGAATTCTGATGGCTTCCATGCGGGCCATTAGAGCAAATGTTTCATCTTTTCTTATGAGAAATAGAGTCCATGTGAATATGGAATAATCATCCATGGTCATGAAAATGTATCTTTTTCCTCCTCTGCTTTGCACCCTCATAGGTCCACACAGATCCATATGCAGGAGCTTAAGTGGCTTTGAGGTGCTCACATCTCTTTTTGACTTAAAGGAGGACTTTACATGTTTTCCTCTGGTACAAGCATCACAAAATTTTTGAGTTTTGAATTGTGACATAGGTAGACCATGGACCAGGTCCTTCTGAATCTATTTGTTCAGAAGGGAAAAGCTTGCATGGCCTAGTCTTCTATGCCATAGTTCAGCATAATTGTCAACTGCCTTCATACAACTCAGATTACCACTCTGTAAGGATTCAAAATCAGCAACATAGATGTTCTTGTATCTTTTGGCCACCAGAACTATTTCACCAGTCATAAGATTAGTGACTGTACATATTTTGGACAAGAACTCCACCTTTTTTCCTTGATCACATATTTGAGAGACACTCAGGAGACTGTACTTAAGTCCATTGACATAGTACACATTTTCAATAGAGTGAGTGAGTGAGTGACTTCCCAAATTTTCCAACTCCTAGAATGTATCCTTTTTTGCCATTTCCAAAGGATACACTCCCTCCTTGCAGGGTTTTTAGTGAAAGAATGTCTGTGGTGTTCCCAGTCATGTGTTTTGAACATCTACAATCCATGAACCATTGTTGACTACTTCCCTTCGCTGTTCCCTACACAAGAAAGTTTTAGGAACCCAAACAAATTTAGGTCCCTTATAGTAACCAAGAGAATGTATAATAGCTCTCTTAGTCCATGCAGGTAATATGCATTTTCTGTGAGCGGAACTTGGTCCCTCTTTTGTGGTCACAATTTTAGCAACCACTTTATCTTTTGGTACTAATTGATTCTTGGCCTGTACACCTTCCTTGGAGTGTTCAGTGTTCCCACATTGGGTACGAGGCCAGTTGTCAGCTACAGTGGCGCTCTTACAGAGAGGGTTGTAAGGATATTTCTTCCCTGGAAACCCTGCACCTCGCCCTTTTTCACTATCATTAGTGAACAAGGCAGTGGTAGCCTCTACGGACCAGGTCCGCATTAGAGACTTTTCAAGATCATTCATTACTTTTTCTAGATTGGCTTGGAGGAGCTCATTTTTCTCAATTTCAGCACTTATCCTATATCTTAAGGCCTTCACCTAATTTTCAAGCCTAAAAAATTCCTTACAGACTATCTCCTTTCCTTTTTAGAGCTTTCAGGTTTAGACTTAGTCAAGGGCTTTACTACTTGTTCCCTTTAGTTAGCAGTTTCTGCTAAAAGATCACTATTTTATTTTTTAAGAATTTCAATGGATTTCTTTTGATCAGTAATTGCAGCCATTAAGTCTTCTCTAGTATGTTCAGATTCTTCTAGTTCTAAGAGCAAGGAATCTCTATCCTTCGCAAGACTACAAAAGGCAGTAATTAAAATATCAGCGAAACGCATGAGTTTTTTTGGAGAATAGGATTTCGGATTTTTCTGAACATCCCTGAAGTTTACCTCTTCATTGACATTGTCTCCATTATTGTCTGATTGAGCAATCAAAGCAAGCGTTGAGTCATATCTAATCTCCTCCCCTTCAACTGCCATCGTAGAACTATCTTCAGTATTAGATTTATCTTATTTTACTTGTGTAGTTCCCTCATAAGCAATTTGCAAAGCTTCCCATATTTCCTTGTAAGTGTCATATGGAGAGATTCTTTCGTACTCTTTAGGTCCCAAACCATATACCAGGATTTTCTTGGCACGAAAATTCTTCTCCACCGCTTTCTTGTCTGCTTCAGTGTATTCACTGTAAGTCTTTTTTTATTGAAAATGGAAATTCATTTAGTACCTTGATTGGAACAAATGGACCTTTGCAGATGACATCCCAAAGCTCACAATCCTCAGCCATGATGAAATCATGCATTCTAGCTTTGAACCACCAATAAAATTTTCCATCAAACTTAGGTGGGTGATATATGGATTGACCTTCTTCAAAATTTAGTGGAGTCACCATGAGGATCCTTCCTAGGTGTAAGCCTGATAGGAGGAACCTGCTCTGATACCAATTGTTAATTTGTATGGGTCCACCAAAATGTAGAGTACCTGGTCCTCTACAAGTTTCTGCTGAGAGCACTTAGTAAAGTAGTAAGTAAATAAGGCAGAGGATTTTTACGTGGAAAAATCCCGCACAAGGGGATAAAAAAATCACGACCTATACTATAGGCTTTTAACTTTATTAACTTGTAATCTTTACCTATTACAAGCCACTTTACAATACTTCTGATTGCAAAGGATTTACTCAACTAACTTGCGGTACCTTTACCACATGACACTTTGTGACTATCCTAGTTACAAAGGCTTTTTACTAACTTGTGGTGCTGTCACCACAAGCCACTTTGTAACTCTATGATTACAAAGACTTTTCCTTATGACTAAATCTAGTCACAACATAAACTCAACGAGTATACGAATTTACAAGAGAATTCCTAATCAGTATGCTTCTAAGTAAGCGACTTAGGAGATATAGTAAGTACAATAACAAGGTTATAGTTCAACTAGGACAGCAACAATCAATCTTTTAGGAACTGGTCCATAGTGGCGTTCAACCTTTTTCTTCAAGCTTGAGAGGATGATTTTTTTGCTTTTTGCTAGAGGCTTGAAAAATGAGAAACAGAAACCTTCTAGTGATGTTTTTGTATAAATCCCCTTTAGTACATCTTAATCACGTCACTTGAAATGATGTGAGTACTTTTTTGGTTAGAGAATGAGTGGGTTGACAGTGTGGTGCAGTGCGGCAGAAATAGTGCTGTCAGTCACTTCAGTTCCAGCTGTGTCCAAATGACTCTGTACTGCTATATAGGAACCACAGGAGCATCTGGTCCTTGTTTGGTTCCTAGCTCCTGAATCTGTAGCAGTTCATCTTTTATTGGAGTCTGTTAAAGTTTGCAGCAATCCAAAGTAGGTTAGATTCCCTAACTGGTTCTGAGAAGTAAGTGTGTTGGATCATCAAAACATAAGGCAAGAGTGTTTAAGACCTATCAAACCCTAAACCAGTTTCTCCTTCACCCTCCATCCCTTTCTCTAATCCCTCTGACGCTACTGCTCCTCTAAGTGTTGAGAACTCAGACAACCCTAAGAATGTAAGCTTCTCTCCCTTGTTGCCTAAGACACTCAAAGAACAAATTAAAGATGACATTCCGGTTCCAGAGGAAAGAGTAAGTCTCTATCGGCAGAAAAATCTTCATCGATCAGTCCTGAAAGTGCTATGGGTTCTAAGGAAAACTTTGATCAGTCTATAGATACTCCTACCTCTTTTGTTATTGCTCTTGTGAAACCTCAAGAGAGTGATGCTATAGAAAATATATTGGCTATTATTGTAGAGGGAATTATTGGGAAGGAAAATTATACTATGCTTGAGTCTCAGGGGGGAAGAGACTCAGCCCCTGGTGGGAAAAGGAGCAATGGTGCTTTTTAAACAACCTATACCAGAAGAGACTACTAGGACCCTTAGTGATGGACCTGACCCCTCTCTTGAGGAAAAAACTCTGGAATTATCTTCCCAAGTCAGTTTAGACTCTGCTCCTTCTCCTCACTTTAATGTTGAGCCCTTAAAGTAGTGGCTCTTGTTATAAGGTCCGGTGATGAAGAAGATGAGTGTATATGGCTAAAAATGGAGAGTACAATTTTATGATCATTACGGCACCCCATAGCTCGTCCTAGAAGTCTCAGGGTACAGCTCGAAGTTAGACCCCGATGGTTCTCTATGTTAGACCTCGGGGCAATGCAAATCGGTGGCTATGATGGACAAACGGAAAGTTTCCAAGGCATGTAGTTAGAGCTGACCAGGTCTACTAGACTAGTACTATTCCGTACCGTGACATTAAATGGTTGTACCGATTGTATATCTTTGTAATAAATGCATCTGTACTATGTTGGGATTCCCCCTCCTATATAAAAAGGAACCTTATCATTTTGTAAGGGACATGATATTCAATACAAAAACAAGAACATTCTCTGCTCTCTAATTTAAACACACTTCTTCTGTCATTCTTTTGATTTTATTGCTTACATTTATTGTGTTTTATTGATTGTTATTTATTTATTACTCATCATTGATCATAAAGAGCCATGATCAAAACTTTTAGAATTGTTAGTCCTTCATCGACCATCCTCAGTCTGACGTTTTAGCTTGACCTCGAGGCCAAGCATAGGCTAGCCTGAGACCCCGATTCTCGGCCATTCGACTTGCATAACATACTGTCTTCAAGCTCTTATCTCATTTTTCTGACCCACACTTAGCATCTACTACCTAAAAACTAGCATTAAAATAAATCACATATTTTTAGAACCACAAAATCAAATCTAATTGTAATTACCATTTTCAAGGTAAACAATTTGGCGCCCACCGTAGGGCTAAAAATAATAGTGATAGTTTTTGTGCTGGTTTACTGAAAATAACAAGTCACTCTTCACATCTTTTCTTGTCCAAGAATCTTTGATTTCAGGTCAAAATGTATAACTTAGTGAATGCACATGAAAACAACGGTCCTGAAGACCATGGAGAGAATGATGTAGTTGTTCCCGGCATCGGTGTACCACCACAAAACCTTGAGGATGCACCAGAACCAATTCCCATAGACATGGTCTCATGCAACGCCCAACACGTCGATATAAGCTCCCACACTAACAAGAGTATACGCCAAGAAAACCAACAAAAAGCTTTAAAAAAACCCAGCTCAGGAGGAACAAGAGGTTAGGCTTCACGTCATTTATGAGATATTGCAGGCACAACAGCTGGCGATTGCTTAACTGCAAGGCCACAAAAAAACCCTAAGCAAAGCAGCACAAAAAATGGCTCCCTGAGTCGAACAAGTACTGAAAAGATCAAGCAACAGTGGGTCACCAACCGACCCTGCTATCATAAAGATGCTCGACGACCTCACATAGAGGATTGAATTGGGCAAAAAGAAAATAGAAGCCAATGACAAAAAGGTGGAGACCTACAATTCAAGGATCGACCAGATTCTGGGTGCACCCCTAATTCTGAAAGGTGTAGATTCAAAGAAATTTGTGCAGAAGCCATTCCCATCGAATGATGCTCCAAAGCCTATCCCGAAGAAATTCAAAATGCCCCAACTTCCAAAGTAGAACGGAACCTCGGAACTTAACAAGTACATCACTGCTTACACTTGTGCTTCAAAGGGAAATGACCTAATGGACGACGAGATTGAATCCGTCTTGTTGAAAAAATTTAGAGAAACACTTTCAAAAGGGCCATGATGTGGTATCACAACCTATCCCCAAATTCGATACACTCATTTTCCATGCTAGCGACTTCTTTTATAAAGACACATGCTGGTGCCATTAAGATTGCTACAAGGAAATCTGACGTCTTCAAAATTAAACCGAGAGAAAATGAGATGTTACAAGAGTTTGTATCTCGCTTTCAAATGGAGCAAATGGAATTACCCCAGTCCCCGATGATTAGGTAGTACATGCCTTCACCCAAGGTTTGAATGAACGAAACTCGGTAGCTTCAAAGCAGCTAAAGTAGAACTTGGATGAATATCCCGTCGTGACTTGGTCGGATGTCCACAAGCGGTATCAATCAAAGATTAGGGTCAAGGATGACCAACTAGGATCCCCCTCGGGCTTAGTATATCCTATCAGGCTCTTGATAAAGGAACCAAGGCCAAGCAAGGAAAGGTACCAACCATACACTGAATATCGAAGAAACACCCCAAGGTGTAACATATCCCAAAACGACCGAAAGACAGATCAAGGTTAGAATCCTTGGGGACTCGTGAGTAGAGCCGGATTTGACAGACACGTATGGCCAATGGAGGCACCCCGATTATTTGAGTACAAATTTAGTATTGATGTTTCAGACATCGTATCTGTCATCGGTAAAATCAGAGACACCAGGTGGCAAAAACCCATACTATCAGATCCGTCGCAAAGGAACCCTAACCTGGTGTGTGAATTTCACGACCCACACGGTCACAGGATCGAAGACTGCGGATAGCTCGGAGAAGAAGTAGCCCGACTAATCAACAAGGGAAACCTCCAAGAGTTCCCCAGCAACAGAGCCAAAAATCAATTTTAGGAAAGAGAAGCGAATAGGAAAAATGAAATAGATAAGCCACAACATGTCATCCACATGATCGTTGGAGAAATTGACATCCCACAAGAACCCATTATCAAACGAACAAAAATATCCATCACCAGAGAAAAGTGAACTCGAGGTTATATACCCGAGGACGCTCTCACATTCAGCGATGAGGACATCAAGGCCCTTTCTTATCTTCATAACGATGCATTGGTAATTTTTTTCTTGTGAATACATTTCAAATTAAATTTGTGCTTGTGGATCAAGGTATCTTGGCCAACATTATCAGGTTGAGGGTAGTGGAGCAGCTTGGACTGCTTGACTAGATCATGCCTGCCTCTCGAGTCCTCAACGAATTCAACAAGGCGAGCAAGATAACAAAAGGAGAAATCACCCTCTCGGTCAATGTGGCTGGCACAACCTAAAATGTAAGTTTCATGTCATCGAAGGGGACATGAGATACAAAGTGATAGGCTTTAAATACTCTTGTCTAATGATTTTGATTATCTAACAAACTTACTGTTAAGAACCGGATAGGGAACCTGACCTACTTGGGCTGCTGGAAGCTTTAACAGATTCCAGCTAAAGGTGAACTATGACAGATTCAGGAGCTAGGAACCCACACAAGAACTTGATACTCTTGTGGTTTCCTCATAACAGTACAGAGTCAATTGGACACAACTGGAAATAAAGTGACTGACGGCACTGTTTCTGCTGCACTGCACTATCCGCACACTCATTCTCTAACCAAACAAAGTACTCACATTTTTTCAAGTGATGTGATCTAGATGTACCCACAATCATCTTTATACAAAACATTACTGGAAGGTTTCTGTTTCTCATTCAATCCTCTTGCAAAAATAGAGAAATCAATCCTCACAAGCTTGAAGAACAAGGTTGAATGCTACTATGGACCAGTTCCTAAAAGATAGATTGTTGTTATCCTAGTTGAGTTGTAACCTTGTTATTGTACTTAATGTATCTCCTAAACTACTTACCTAGAAGCGTTTTGATTAGGAATCCTCTTGAAAATCCGTAAACTCCTTGAGTTTATGTTGTGACTTGATTTAGTCATAAGGAAAAGTCTTTGTAATTATAGAATTACAAAGTGACTTGTGGTGAGAGCATCATAAGTTAGAAAAAGCCTGTGTAACTAAGATAGTCGCAAAGTGTCTTGTGGTAAGAGTACCACAAGTTAGTTGAGTAAATCCTTTGCAATAGGAATTATTGTAAAGTGGCTTGTGGTAAGAGTACCACAAGTTAGTTGAGTAAATACTATGCAATAGGAATTATTTTAAAGTGGCTTGTAATAGGTAGATTACAAGTTAATGAATTTAAAAGCCTACAGGTGTAGGTCATAGTTTTTTGATCCCCTTGTGTGGGATTTTTCCACATAAAAATCCTCTACCTTATTTACACACTATTTTATTAAGCATTCTCAGCAGAACCTTGTAGAGGACCAGGTACTCTACGGTATGGTGGACCCATACAAACTAACAATTAGTATCAGAGCAGGTTCTACCTATCAGGCTAACACCTAGGAAGGATCCTTATGGAGGCTCAACTAAATTTTGAAAAAGTTCAATCCATATACCAAACCCCCAAGTTTGATGGGCAATGTTATTGGTGGTGGAAAGCTAGAATGCACGATTTCATCATGGCTGAGGATTGCGAGCTATGGGATATTATTTGCGATGGTCCTTATGTTCCAATCGAGGTACTAGATGAATTTCCATTTTCAATGGCAAAAACTAGCAAAGAATACACTGAAGCAGACAAGAAAGCCGTGGATAAGAATTTTTGTGCCAAGAAAATTCTGGTGTGTGGAGTAGGGCCTAAAGAGTACAGTAGAATCTCTACTTGCGACACTGAAAACAACTCATGAGGGAACTATACAAGTAAAATTGTCTGAAGATAAACCTAATACTGGTGATAGTTCCATGATGGTAGTTGACAGCGAGGATACTGGATATGACTCAACTTTTGCTTTAATGGCTCAATCAGATGATGATGAAGACAAAGGCAACAAAGAGGTAAACTTGAAGGATGTTCAGAGAAATCTAAAATACTATTCTCTAAAAAAACTCATGTGTTTCACTGATGTTTTAATCACTACATTTATTATCTTGTGGAGGATAGGGATTCTTTGATTTTAGAATTAGGAGAATCTGAACATACTAAAGATGACTTAGCGACTGCAGTTACTGACCATAAGAAAACCATTGAAATCCACAAAAAAAAGAGTGATCTGTTGACAAAATTGTAGACCAAAGGGAAACAATAGTAAAACCATGGACTAAGTCAAAACCTAAAAGTGCTGAAAAAGGAAAGGTGATCACAAGTGAGGGACACATTAGGCTTGAAAATGAGATGAAAGCTTTGAGATTTAGGATGTGTGCTGAAATTGAGAAAAACGAGCTTCTCTAAACCAATCTAGAAAGAGTAATGAATGATCTTAAAAAGTCTCTAAAGTGGACCTAGTCCTCAGAGGCTACCGCTGCCTTGCTTACTAATGATAGTGAAAAAAGGCAGGGAGTAGGCTTCCAAAGGGAGAAAACTACTCACAACCCTCACAATAAGTACGTCATTGTCTCTGATAACTGGCATCGTACCCGATTTGGGAACACTGGGCACTTCAAGGAAAGTGTTTAGGCAAAGAATCATTTAGTTCAGAAAGATAAAGTGGTTGCTCAAACCGTGACTACAAAAGAGGGACCAGGTTCCACTTACAAAAAACTCACATTACATGTATGGACTAAGAGAATTCGTATTCATCCTCTCGCTTATTACAAGGGACCCAAGCTTGTTTGGGTTCCTAAAACTAACTCCTGATCTCTTGTGCAGGGAATGGTGTAAGGAAGCGGTCAACAATGGTTCATGGATAGTTGATGTTCGAAACACATAACTGGGAATACCATAGACTTTCTTTCACTAAATGCCTTGCAAGGAGGGAGTGTATTTTTTGGCAATGGCAAAAAAAGGGGTACATTCTTGGAGTTGGAAAAGTTGGGAAGTCACTCACTCATTCTATTGAAAATGTTTACTATTTCAATAGGCTTAAGTACAATCTCGTGAGTGTTTCGCAAATTTGTGATAAAGGAAACAAGGTGGAATTCTTGTCCAAAATATGTACAGTCACTAATGTTTTGACCAGTGAAATAGTACTGGTGGCCAAAAGATACAAGAACATCTATGTTGCTGATTTTAAATCTTTATAGAGTGGTGATCTGAGTTGTCTGAAAGCTATTGACAATGATGTTGGACTATGGCACAGAAGACTGGGCCATTCAAGGTTTTCCCTTCTGAACAAACTAATTTAGAAGGACCTGGTCCATGGTTTGCCTATGTCACAATTCAAGAATCAAAAAGTCAGTGATGCCTGTGCTAGAGGAAAACATGTGAAGTCCTCCTTTAAGTCTAAAAGAGATGTGAGCACCTTAAAGCCGCTTGAGCTTCTGCTTATGGATCTATGTGGACCTATGAGGGTGCAAAGCAGAGAAGGGAAGAGATATAGTTTTGTAATCTTGGATGACTATTCCAGATTCACATGGACTCTATTTCTCAGAACAAAAGATGAAACTATAGAAGTTTTTGTGGCCTTCGTAAAGAAAATCCATGTGAAGATGGAGTCTAGAGTTGTATGCATTAGATCAGATCATGGGATAGAATTTGACAATGTCAAATTTGATAAATTCTATAATGAAAATGGTATCACTCACAACTTCCAGCTCCCAAAACTCCCCAAAAAAATGGAGTAGTGGAAAGGAAGAATTGAACTCTGGAAGAAATAGCAAGAACAATGCTGATTGACAGTGGAATTGCAAAGAACTTCTAGGTTGAAGCTGTCAACACTGCTTGCTACTTAGTGAACAGGTGCATGACCAGATCACTTTTGAATAAGACCCTGTATGAATTGTTGAATGTAAGAAAACCCAAGCTGACTCATCTAAGAACATTTGGATACAAATGCTATATTCTCAACAATGGAAAGGATCAGCTTGGTAAATTCGATGCCAAGAGTGACGAAGGAATATTTCTTGGGTACTCTTCCAAAAGCAAGGCTTACAAGATATATAACAAGTGGACTCAATGTGTTGAGGAGAATGTCCATGTTATTTTGATGAATCTTATCCATCATTTGAGAAGAGTGCTCAGGAAGATCAAGATGGAGAACCCTTACTCGTTCCTGGTAAAGTCATTAACATGACAAATGGAAAGGCAGATATGATGAGTCAAGTAAAGGATCCAAATGAAGACAACGTTGCCTCATCATCAACAGAAACAAACAACTCAATTACAACCACTGAAGCTGAAGAAAGGGTGGTTGATGCACTTCAGGGAACTCCACTAGCACCTGATAGAAGGATAGAGGAAAATCGGCCCAACATACCTTCCTCCTCTCAAAATGAACCTTAGGCGTCTAATTGGAGACACCAAAGCTCTCACCCTATAGATAACATCATCACTCCTCTAGATTGTGGAGTACAAAACAGGTCAAGAGCCAGAACTTCACTTGCCTTTTCAGCCTTTCTCTCCCATATAGAACCAAAAACATCAAGGAAGCCTTGAAAGATATAGATTGGATTACAGCCATGCAAGACGAGTTGCATTAGTTTGAGAGAAACAATGTGTGACATCTGGAACTAGGTGGGTATTCAAAAACAAACTTGATGAACATGGAATTACCATAAGGAATAGGCTAGGCTAGTAGTCCAAGGCTACAATCAGGAGGAAGGGATTGATTATGATGAAACGTTTGCTCCAGTGGCTCGCGTGGAACGTATCAGAATTCTAATTACTTTTGCATCTCATATGGAATTCACCTTGTTCCAAATAGATGTCAAGATTGCATTTTGAATGGACTCCTTAAGGAAGAAGTCTATGTGAAGCAACCCCCAGGGTTTGAATGTCATGAGCACCCTGAATATGTTTTCAAACTGGACAAAACTCTATACGGGCTAAAGCAGGCTCCTCGAGCTTGGTATGAAAGACTGTCAAAGTTCCTCTTAGAAAATGGTTTTAAGAGAGGGAAAATTGACAACAATCTTTTCTTAAAGAAACGAGGAAGGAACCTATTCATTGTTCAGGTTTATGTTGATGATATCATTTTTGGAGCAACAACTAACTCTCTATGTAAAGAATTTGCAGAACTTATGGGAAGTGAATTGAAATGAGCATGATGGGGAATTAAACTTCTTCTTGGGTCTTCAAGTAAAACAATCCCCAAAGGGTACTTTTATTTGTCAGCAAAAATACATCAGGGAACTCTTGAAGAGGTTTGACATGGAAGCATCAAAGGTGATAGACACTCCCATTACAACTGTCACTCGATTGGACATGGATGAAACTGGATCTCCTATGAATCAAACAATGTATATAGTCTTTATTGGGTCTCTCCTCTATCTCACTGCCAATCGACCCGATATTGTTTCCAGCGTAGGGCTGTGTGCAAGGTTTCAATCAAATCCAGAGAAATCTCCCTTGAAGGTTGCTAAAAGAATACTGAGATATCTCAAAGGAACACATGACCTGGTATTGTATTATCCATTAGGTGACAGTTTTAATCTAATTGGGTATGCACAGAAAAAGAACTTCTAGAATGGCTCACTTCTTAGGTTCATGTCTTATCTCTTGGGTAACAAGGAAGTAGAATTCAGTGGCTCTGTCAATAGCTGAAGCTGAATATGTAGCTGCAGCATCCTGCTATGCTCAACTTTTATGGATCAAGTAGCAACTGGAGGATTTTACGGTACTCACTAAGAGTGTGCCCCTTCTATGTGACAACGCCAGTGCACTCAACATGGACAATAATCCAGTTCAACATAAAAGGACAAAACATATTGATGTGAGGCATCATTTTCTAAGAGATAATGTGAAGAAAGGGTTGATATGTATGAAGTTTTGCAGCATAGAAGATCAAATTGCATACATTTTTACCAGGGCACTAAGTAGGGAACAGTTTGAAAGAAACAGAGTAAAGCTGGGACTGTTAAAGCCAAATTAAGAACCTGATTCCTCTTTGGATGGCTCTTAAATTGGCTCAAAGTATTTTTTGTCCATGTCTAACTCACTTCAGTACCGTTGCAGGTAAACAAGCATGATGAGCATAGAGGCGATAGAGATAGTGCATGAATGACAAAAGAGGATTGATTCTTTTAAAAAAACAATAATTCAAGAACCGGGTTCTTGTACCAAAAGGTTAGTAGTTCTGTGCATCCTTTTATTACACGTCTTAAAAAGGGTACAAAAATACAACTGCCATGCCATCAACTTTTCAGATCCTGCTATCACGTTCCTTCAATTCAAAACATTCCATCTCTCTCTGAAATATTATAATTCTCTACGCCCAACCGCCGTTTCGGACCGGTGCCTATTCTTCTCCCTTCATAATTATTCTATCCTTTTAAAGACCCTCTCTTCTGCTCTTATTAACCATAAGTCCTACTTTAGAATCATTAAAAAAAAAGGAAGGACCATCACACCACTTCTTTCAATGTCTGAGAAAACTTCTGATCTCTCTGCCTCAGCAGTAACTACCACTGACCCATCTATGGAACCTCTCGCTTTCACTGAGCCTTCATCACCCTCTATTACTCCTACTGCTGTAGTCACACTTTCCCTAGTTTCCCAATCTCTTCCCAACTCAAAAACCCTTAAAACTGTTGTTCTATTCTCTCCATCGTCTATTATTCCCACCAATCAAACCCTAAGTGGAGAACAAGGTCAAAATACTAAGTTCACAAAGGGTTGTACCCTTGTTGCCACCGAATCCATGGTTGTGGAAGCACCGATTGAAGAAGAGAAAGATGTCGTAATTATGTTTGTAGTATCCATTGATGGGGTATTACATGAAATTAATTCCCACAAAAAATAAGACACACATTGTGGAGGAAGAAGGGGCCATTATGGTTGTTGAAGAGGATCCAGTAGTAGATACTACTAGGGCATCACATGAGGAACCTGATCCCTCTCTAGAGGACCCGGGTCAGGGCTCTCATCCCTATGATAGTGCTGTTCCTGAAATCGATGATGTGCCCCTGGAAATTCAAGCACCTGAAATGGGATCCAGTGATGAAGAAGACCTAGACAATGTGGCTCTTGATGCGTTCATAAGTAAGCAAAAGGTTGTGTCCACTCCTGAGTCTGAAATCAAATTACCTAATACCAGGCTTCAATTTAAAGTGGCCTATGATTCTTCTCTTCAAAAGAGCAAGAAGAGTAGTAAGAAGAAGAGAAGAAAGTTGGTAAAAGATGGTGCACCTGTAAGTGATGAGGCTATCCCCGTAGTCAAGGTGGAAGAGGGAACCCCTGAGGAACCTGGTTCACTTGTTAGGCGGTCCTCGAAAAAGGAAAAGCCTGTTTTAATTGAGAAAGGGTCAACATCTAAGTCGAAGATAAAGGAGGTAGTGAGTGAGTTTTCCATGTCTGATGAGGATGTACTAGTCAAGTCCAAGGGAAAAGGCAAATCAGTGGAGAGAAGTTTGGGAAACGCAAATCTGTTGAAGAACCTAGTTCTGTAAAGAAAATTAGAAGTGAAGTCAGCCTTGGCTCTGAGCGCCCGAGGCATAAAAAACTTCTGTTGGAGCGTATGTTTGACACAACAATCTCTGAGATGGCTGGAATGTGCCAAATTTTGGAAATGGTCGAGTTTCAACAACGGGTGCATTTATTTTACATTGATGCACCTAAGGTGTATGAGGAGGAGGTACAAAGTTTCTTTGCTAGTCTCTTTCCAGTTGATACTGACCATGTCTGTGCTTTGGTCAATGGGGTGGAAATCGTCTTTGATGTAAAATTGCTTGGAGAAATTTTAAAAGTTCCTACAGTTAGGGTGTCGAGTGTACGAGATGTTTTTCAGTATAACATCAGCAAAGTAGTGGTGAAAGACAACGCTAATAAAAAATGGGACCGGATCTATAAGAAAGCATTATTCCCTGTTTACCAGCTGCTGTTTGAATTGGTTAACAAAGTCTTATTGCCTCGAGCTGAAAGGAGGTCAGTGACTTCTAAGTCTGACCTATTCCTAATGGAGCAACTGGACGGTTTCAATCCTGTGGTTCTGCCTGCCATTATGATTGAACACATGCAAAAGTTTCCCACCTTCAAGGACAGTAATCATGGCCTTCCCTTATTTAACGTTCCACCGGGAATAGGTAAAGTGGGGACTCGAAAGCAGACATCCTCATAGACAACTTTGGAAGAGTGCGAGTGTGTGGAAAAGTATGGGGGGTAGGAAGTACATCAACTATTTCTCAGCTTATCAATGCCCAGAACAGTGCAGCTAAGGAAATTCGTCGATTGAAGGCCAGGAAAGCTATCTTGGAAGGTCAGCAAGACCGAGGGGTTCCCATGTCGAATGATGAAGTAGTTCGTTTGACATAGGAAAATGCTGATCTCAGGGTGCAAGTTGAGAACCTGAAGACTGAACTGCTCAATGAGGAAAAGTCGGGAAATGCCCGAATAGACCTCGTTCTCTAAACACTTGCTGCAGCTACCAAGCCTTTTCCTCCTATTGCCCCCTAAGTACCCTTCATTGACCAGTTTTCTGGATATGTTTCTTATGTTTTGTTTCCTTGTTGATGGTTTGGCGAATGTTTTTTTTGTTTTTTTTTATGGTTAGGATGACCTACTATTGCTCCTATTAACAAGTCCAATATTGCCTCTTCCTTTTTCAAAAGGCGGAGGCATTAAATCACTATTAATATGAATCCTCATTTTATTATGTCAGTACTCTCTCTGTGTGTGTGTATGTGTGTGTGTGTTATATTCTCTATCATGATTGTGTGCACATGTATGGCATGAGTTAGCTTAACCGAAATTCTTTATGCGGTTGTACTTTTTAATGATGCCAAAAGGGGGGAAATTAGGACTTAGGGGGAAACACATGGGCGAACTAGTTTGTAATTTCTTAATGCCCTGACCATGTAAACTATTGTTACAATAAGGCATAGTCTCGGGGGAACTTTGTGTTCTCCTGAGTTCTCTGATACTTTGAAACTGGTTCTTACTGCCCAAATTCCATCTTATAAATGTTAAGTTTGTCCTCATCAAAAAGGGGGAAATTGATAGACTTTAAATACTCTTGTCTTATGATTTTGATGATCTAACAAACCTAATGTTAAGAACCAGATAGGGAACTTTACCTACTTGGACTGCTGCAAGCTTTAACAGATTCCAGCTAAAGGTGAACTGCGAAAGATTCAGGAGCTAGGAACCTACACAAGAACTTGATACTCTTGTGGTTTCCTCATAATAGTACAGAGTCAATTGGACACAGCTGGAAATGAAGTGACTGATGACACTGTTTCTGCCGCACTGCATTGTCCACCCACTCATTCTCTAACCAAACAAAGTAGTCACATCTTTTCAAGTGATGTGATCCAGATGTACCATAATGAGCTTTATATAAAACATTACTGGAAGGTTTCTATTTCTCATTCAAGCCTCTTGCAAAAATAGAGAAATCGATCCTCACAATCTTGAAGACCAAGAAGACCAAGGTTGAATGCTACTACGGACCAGTTTCTAAAAGATAGATTATTGTTGTCCTAGTTGAGTTGTAACCTTGTTATTGTACTTACTGTATCTCCTAAACTACTTACCTAGAAGCGTTTTGATTAGGAATCCTCTTGAAAATCCGTAAACTCCTTGAGTTAATGTTGTGACTAGATTTGGTCATAAGGAAAAGTCTTTTTAATTGTAGAGTTACAAAGTGGCTTTTGGTGAGAGAATCACAAGTTAGAAAAAGCCCTTGTAACTAGGATAGTCACAAAATGGCTTGTGGTAAGAGTACCACAAGTTAGTTGAGTAAATCTTTTGCAATAGGAATTATTGTAATGTGGCTTGTAATAGGTAGATTACAAGTTATTGAAGTTAAAATCCTACAGGTGTAGATCGTGGTTTTTTGATCCCTTTGTATGGCATTTTTCCAGGTAAAAATCCTCTGCCTTATTTACATACTGTTTTATTAAGTATTCTCAGTAGAACCTTGTAGGGACCAGGTACTCTATGATTTGGTGGACCCATACAAACTAACACAATGCCTTGCTCGAAAGCCTATGGATACATTGGATCAGAGCAATACCATCAACTCTTTATGAAATGATAAAATTTCCAATGAAGAACGGAATAAAAATTGTATACGGGAAGCAGCATACAGCCATAGAGATGTTTGCGGTGCACGATGTGGCACCGAAATCGACACCATCAACATCGAAGGAGACAAAGAATAAGAAAACAGTGAAGTAGCCATCACCAGCTACATTCTCGGTTGCACCCGAGTGAATAAGCAAAGGACCGTACCGCGCCCCTGGAGCAAATAGTTGAGGCATATCGAGGCTAGAAGCTCCATCACTACTAAGGTATAACTGCCTCCCATTTTATTTACATCTTACATTAACCTGTGTGCAGGTGCCCGGTTAGAAAAATCGAAGCACTTTCCAGCTTGAAGACCTTAGGTTTTAAACCATCCATTGCACTCTTTTCCTCCGATCGGATTTTATCCCAAGAAGGGTTTTACCAGCAAGGGTTTTAACGATACAACACCTATATGCTACCTAAGTAGAACTTAATAAGTATTCAATGCTTCTCTTCAATCAACCTCTAATACTGGGGGGCATCCACCCGGGAAATCACCTCCCCAGAGAAATCAAGATGAGCAAAAGAGGGTCTTGATAAGAAAATGTTATACCAGGTCAAACAGTCAAATGACCCATGTCGGCATAGAAAAATCGAACCCTTGACGACAAAAACATGTATACTTGTATCAAGTAATCAAAGGAGTATCTTTTACCATCAAGATGCATTGTGCTTCAAAGAAGTTTGCTATTTGTACAAAAAAATGCCCCAGGGCCAGGAGTTTCTCGAACACTCGGGAACTGACATCAAAAACTCGAAGTCGCAAGACCTCCAGGTTGGAAACTTCAAACTCATGAGCCCTCAATAAGGCAACATCAAGTTTACAAAGAACGACTTCAAGAGCCAAAAACTTTTGATGTCTCGGGGACTGTCGCCGACTGTCACCCCATCGAGCTGTCAAAAATGCGAGGCCATAAGACCCTATACGGGAAACCTCGAGCTCATAAGACCTCCATAAGGCAATACCAAGTCTATAATACCTCTAGCAAGGCATGAATTATACTTATGCCAAGTAACCTATATGTTAGACCTCAAGTAAGGCATGTTCAAATCTATAAGACCTTACAAAAGTCATAATCCCGATATTAAAGTCAAGGGTATATATTTAAAATTGTAAGACCCCAAAAAGGAACCTTGATATAGAAGTCGAGGCTACTTCACTCTGGTACTAAAAGACTACGGCCAAACACAATGACTACGATCATAAGGCTCCGATCAAACTAACGTGACTCGAAGATGCCCGACCATTTCCATAAAATCATAGGCCTTCAATTACTTCAAAAATACTTCTAAAAGAACCGGTTAATCAGGCTACCCTCAGAATAAGCAAAAGAGCTTCGATCACGTTATCTCCAAACAAGGAAAAGTCTTTCAAGCAATTTAGCCATGGATCAAAACCTTCAAGGGTCCTCATTTATCGTCACATAACGAATCATATTCGAGGTTCTTATCGAACCATCGAAGATTCGTACAGAAAGAAAAAACTTCAAAAATGCCTTTAACGAGGGAAAAATAAAGCCTATATTAGAGCTCGTACTGACCCAACACGTAAGAGCCTAAGTGTCATCCTATATTAGAGGTTGTATTGATCCAATGTGTAAGAGCCTAAGCGCCAGCCTATATTAGAGGTCGTACCGACCCAACACATAAGAGCCTACGGTCCAGCCCAGCAAACCTCAGGGTCGATTTGTAAACCTAAGGGTTTTACCTTGAAATCTAACTCATTTGGATAATCGTTGACAAACATAAAAATTCAAAACAAAAGAAAGGCATACACAAGCAAGGGGAAATCCATGAAAGGGGAAAACCGAAAGGTTTCTTTTTATATGTATATGTGAAATAATACAAGGCTTCATTTACAAAGTTCTCTAAGAGCATCGTACACAGAATTAGAAAGGAAAAGCCTAGTCTACTTTCCCCTCGGGTACTACAGCTCCATCGGCCCCTTGCACATATCTTCGGCATCGGATTAGAGGAACTTGGCATCGTATTCATCCGTCTTTTCCTGCTCTATCTCTTTTGAGAGATCAAGGACCTTAGAGTGGATCTCCTTGAGGGTTTCCCTCCAGGATTTGCACTTGGCATATTCATTGCTTCTGCTCTCCCAATCGGAAGCCCCTCTCAACTCAGCTCGAGCATCGACAACGTCTTTTAAATAGATGGTCACTTTCTTATCAGCCTTAGCTCAAATCTCTTCAGCTTCAGCATGGGTATCTACGACCTCGGCCTTTATCTTCAAAATGTCAGCTTCGAGCCTTACAAACTTGCTCGTTTGGACCAAGTTATTATCACGAGCAATCTGGATTTGCACCTCGAGGGCAGAAGCCTTGGCCAAAGCATTCTTCTTGGACACAACTTGAACATATATCTAAGCCCTTATCTCATTACACTCATATTTGGACTGATCAACTTTTCCCCAAAGGCATTCCAGGTCCTCCGTCTTTCTCTGCAACTGAAGTATCAAAATATTAATTTCCAAGGATAGAAGAAGAAACATGCATCCCCTCGAAATAGAGGTTACATGTCTCTCTATGTAACCTTCGTAGTTCCGGCTCGATTCATCTCGTACCAGAGGTATACCAACTTTTTTGCCCTTTTATCACAAAGAAGCCTGAGGAATTTCTCCTCGTCCAAGGCTTTACACAACCTGGCTTCATAGTGGAGCAGCTCAGACTAGAGCTTGTCAAAATCCTATGAAAAAGAAACTCGGTGAAAAAATGAAAATGCAAAATTGAAAAACCAACAAAGTCAACCAAAATTCACCACAGAACAGAGCTGCTGAGCCTCCTCAAAATTTGAGCGTACATCTACTGGCTTGGTCTCATCGGTCCCAGTTGAACTGCTTTTGATGGAGATATGATCGCTCGAGGTCCCGCTTTATTTAGGTGTCCCCTGGCCTCGAACATCCCTCGAAGTACCTTTGATGGAAGAGGAAGGCAGCGGCAGAAAATCTATATCCCTTGAAGTACCTTCGGCGAGAGAAGAAGATAGCGGCTAAAGATCCTTGTCCCTTGAAGTACCTTCGACCAGGGAAGAAGACAACGAAAAAAGAGGAGCCACTCCCCTGAGGCTAGAAACCCCACGTATTGCAAGCTCAGCTTCCTCGAGAGACCTCTCGGCTCAAGCCATCGATGTGTGGCATCTCTTTTCTATTGCGCCAATGTTCGTATAATGGCCGACAGGTACATGACCTACCTCAACGGTTGCATCTCCTTTACGTCTCCAGGCAGACCTTGCCTCACTATAAATTTCCTCGCCCCTCGAGGACTCGTTAAACTTGTTATCACTCCTTGATCCGGAAGCCGATGATCCTCCTTCCTCTTCGAGAAGGCATGGTCTCATCTCGAAAAATTCTCCAATGCCTAGAGTAAAGAAGTTAGGAAACACAAAGGGAAATATTCCTTCAAGAAAAGAATCATACGACACTCGCCGTGGTGTTTTGCC
The DNA here is from genome assembly GCA_026770625.1 of Nicotiana glauca. Lineage (NCBI taxonomy): Eukaryota > Viridiplantae > Streptophyta > Magnoliopsida > Solanales > Solanaceae > Nicotiana > Nicotiana glauca. The sequence goes on along the minus strand of MU761500.1, from coordinate 74,815 downwards.
TCTCATCTACCCTTCGATAGGATTCTCCACTTACACTCATCAAGCTTCCAGTTTCTGAGTCCAATTTGCCAGATCGGGGATCTCATGTGGCAACCACGGGATCTTAGAGAATGGTAGGAAATCTACGGGAATGATGTCAATAGCCTACACTCGAACAAATCTACTCATCCACGGCGTGCAAGTCGGGTTCGAGCAAATGCTCGATTCGATTATCTTAGCCCAAGGGCTACCCAAGTTTGAGCCAATCCTCATTCGAGGACTATTCATAAAACCTTAGGGCTATCTCTATTTTGAGTTTCAACCAATGCCCGCTCGACTATTAAGCCCAAGGGCTACCCGAGTTTGAGCCAGTTCTCACTCGGGGATTATTTGTAAACCACCAGGGCTACCTACATCTCAAGTCCAATTTGAATGCTTTCTCAATTATTTTAAGCTCAAGGCTACCCGAGTTCGAGTGTATCATCGCTCAGTGACCATCTATAATGCCTTAGGGCTATCCTCATTTTTTAAGTTCGAGGCAGATTTTTGCTCGGTGGGGGGCCACACGAGTTCGAGAGAACACTTACTCGTGGAGTATTTGTAGAGGCCTAAGGGCTATATTTATTTTCATATGATCAAGAAAACGCATTCGTCGAGGACTATCAACATGGCCTCAAAAGGCTAAGCTTTATTTTACAAAAATTTGAGGTCCCGCTCTCACTCAATTCAAACTCGGAAGTCCAGTTGGCCTAAGTTTGTATCAGATTGATTCAGACTTAGTCAGAGGGATGGAAAAGGGTTTTCATGGAATATCATATTAACCAATCAAGAACCAAAGGAATTCCTATGTCCGAGTCTAGTATTCGAATTGATCGATAAAGTCACACGCTTGGATTTTTCACAAACACAGGCAAAAGGGAATCCAGTACAAGGCAAAGGAAAATTGAAAGAAACTTTTGTATAAATAAATGACGATTATTAAAGCCCATAAGGGGTCCTTACACAGAAACAAAGAAGCAAAAAACAACAACTAAACAGCTTAATCTACTTTCGAGGGTATATCTTCGGGAGCGATATCTGTGAGAATTGTTTCCTCGAGAACCCTATTTCGATCTTCAAAGTAATATCTTTGACAATCTCCTCCGAAGTAGCTATAGCCTATCAAAGAGCAAAAGCTTTTAACAAGCAGGGAAAATTGTGGCTTGGTGAAAATTTTGGCAAGTATGGGTCTCGTCAGCACTACTATTGTGAAACCACTTCTTGAGATATTGCACCGGTATGGGATACAAAAGATAGTAGATAATGCCACCTCAGTCCATGGAAAGCAAAAGGAATGAGGTACCACACCAGGTCGAAGTTAAGAGGGATAAGCAGCGGATCACGGTCCATATATCTTCTTATACGAAAAGCATTTGAGGCCCTTCCCTTATTATTTTGAGCCAACAAAAATAACTAAACATAGTCCCACTCAGTAGGGAACAACTTTGAAAAAGGGCCATGGCATAACTAACAAAGTTGTTGCCGTATGACCTTGTGGTCACGAGTTTGAACCATAAAAGATGGAAATTTGGAAGAAGATGTAGAGAAGGGAGGGGCCAAATCCTGTTGAAAAAAGATTGAATGAAGTCTTGGCTCAAGCGACCCCCCATTTATAATAGTACAACAACATAACCAATGGCACAATCAATGCCTTCGGAGAAACGTGACCGATGTTGCAATCATTGCCTTAGGGGAAACCTATCCATGGCGCAATCAATGCTTTTGGGGGAAATGGATCGATAGTGCAATAGATGCCTTTTCGAAAAATAAACTAATAGTATAATCAATGCTTCTAGAGAGACAGACTGATCGGATGTTTTTAGTCAATTGGAGCATTGACGTCACGAGCATGACATCATCACAAGATGTTTGAGAAAGTCAACGTCAAAATTGCTTCTTATCTTTTCATTCTAAAAAATGCAAGGACTATCTGTATATGGCTAAAATCAAAGAGCCCGATTTTATGAATATTACGACACCTCATAGCCCGTCTCTAGAAGGCTTGAGGCACAGCCCGAAGTTAGACCCCGAGGGTTCTCTATATTCGACCTTGGGGTAATGCAAATCGATGGCTATGATGGACAAACGGGAAGTTTCCAAGGCATGTGGTTAGATCTGACCATGTCTACTAGACTAGTACTAGTCCGTACCGTAACATTAAATGGTTGTACCAACAGAATATCTTTGTAATAAATGAATTTGTACTATGTTGGGATTCCCTTTCCTATATAAAGGGGACCCTTATCATTTTATAAGGGATATGATATTCAATACAAGAATAAGAATATTCTCTGCTCTCTAACTTAAACACATTCTACTGTCATTCCTTTGATTTTATTTCTTACGTTTATTATATTTTATAGTTTGTTCTCCATTTATTACTCATCATTGATCATAAATATCCATCATCAAAGCTCTTAGAACTGTTAGTCCTTCAACGACCATCCTCAGTGTGATATTTTAACTCAACCTCGAGGCTTAGCATAGGATAGCTCGAGACCCCGATTCTCGACCATTCGATTTGCATAACATACTGTCTTCAAGATCTTATCTCATTTTTCTCACTCACACTTAGAATCTACTTCCTAACAACTAGCATTAAAATAAATCATGTATTTTTAAAACCATAAAATAAAATCTAATTGTAATTACCATTTTCAAGGTAAACAATGAGGATGATGTTGCTCTGATTGCATTCATTGCCATAAGAAAGCGAGTAGAAACTCCTGAGCCCTCTGCTAAGCGGCCTACCACAAAGTTTTAGAAGAATGAGGCTTTTGAGTCTGCGTTAAAGAAGAGTAAGGGAAGTAACATGAAGAAGAAGAAGACGACGAGGAAGAAGAAAAGGTTGGTGAAGGATAGGGAAGTTGTTTGTGACAATAATATCCCAGTTGTAGAAGTTGATGAGGAAGCCACAGAGGAACCAAGTTCCTTGATCAAGAAGTCTCAGAAAAAGAAACATTCTACTGAGAGTACTTAAAATGAGGTTGTTGGAACACCTAGTGAAAAGTCAGTAAAGGATCATGGCAAGTTGAAGGAAGTTATGGTAGAAGAGTTTGTGTTTGATAAGAATGTGCAATCGGAGTCTAGTGGGAAAGTTAAGTCCAGTGGAAATTCTATGAAAAGGAAATTGGAGGATGAGGAAGAATCTGGTTCTATGAAGAAGGCAAGAAGGGGAAGTATATCTGGTAAAGAAAAGTTGAGGTATCAGAAAGTGATGTGGGGGAAACGGGTGCATAAGAAAGATTTGCTTCCTGTTTATCAACTGCTTTTTGAGTTGGTGAACAAGGTCTTGCTTCATTGTGCTGAGAGGAGGTCCATCACATCCTACACTGATTTGTATCTGATGGAAGCACTAGATGGATTCCAAGCTGTTAATTTGCCAGCCATAATAATTGAGGATATACAAAAGGTGGAAACATTCAAAGATGTAAATAACGTCCTCCCCTATGGATTTCTCCTCATACGTGTCTTCAAATTCTTTAAGATGCCTTTGGGACAGCCTAAGATGGGGAACAAGAAGCAGACTATCTCTAAAACTACTCTAGAGGAATGTGAGTGTATCGGCAAATTGGAGGGGTAGGAAGCAATTCAATGATCTCCCAGCTTATAAATGCTCAAAATAGTGCTATTAAAGAGATCATAAAGTTGAAAGCAGGGGATGCCATATTAGAAACTCAGCTCAATTAGGCCCAAGAGGCATTAGGATTCTCCAATTGTTCAAATACAGAGGTTGCTCGTCTGACTAAGGAGAATGCTGATCTTAGGCAACAAGTTGAGAACCTGAGGGAGAAATTGCTCGATGAGCAAATTTCCGCAAATGCTCAGATAGATCTCGTTCTCAACACACTTGCTGCCTCTTCCAAACCTTCTTCCTCTAGTATTCCCTAGGCATATCTCTCAGTGTCCAGTTTATATCTATTGATAGTGTTTTGTTGATATTGCGGTGGTTGTGTTTTTTTTGTTTGGTTTGTAGATGGAAAATCACTAGTACTTCTCCCATGTAAACAGTCCAAAACTACTTTTGTTGTAAAGGCAAATGCTTATGTTTTTCGTTGTTTCATGAAAACTCTCCTTCTTTTGCTGTAAATGCTTATGTGTTTCTACTTCTCTTTTCTATCATGTTTGTGTGCACACAAGTGGTATGAGTTAACTAGGCTAGACTTCTTTATGTCATTTGCCTGTTTGTGTATTTTTAATGATGCCAAAAGGGGGGAAAAGTTGTTATATAAAATTTAAGGAGTTAAGAAGAAGCAGAGACTGATTAAGGGGGAAGCACAAAGTAAGGGGAAACTTGTGAAGTTCCTATTGCTTTATCTGGTTTTGTTGCTCTAAATATGATTGTCAATTTTTAAGTTAGTCATCATCAAAAAGGGGGAAATTGATGGATTTATAGTACCTTAGCTTCATATTTTGATGATCTAACAAACTTATTGTGAAAGAACCAGATAAGGAACCTGATACACTTGGTACACAACTCAATCAATGAACTCAAGCTAATGTGAGTTGCTATGACTTTAGAAGATAAAGAATCAACACAGGAACCTGATCCCCTTGGGTTCCCCTGATAGCAGTACATAGTCAACTCATATCTGGAAAGTGACTGCCTGCACTGTACACGTAAACGCAGCACAATGCATCAGTCACTTCTCATTGGGAAGGACCTTGTACCAACTAAGTTACTACATCATTAAAGTGATATCATCCAAGTTGTATTAACAATAAACATTACAACAAAACATCACTTGAACACTTGAGAATTCCTTCAAGCACTACAAGCATCTGACAATCAAGCATTCAATTCTCAAGTGCATGAAGAACAAAGTACAACATCACTACGGAACGGTTCCTACAACAAGTCTCTTGTATGTCCTGAATTGAGTTGTAACTTTGTAATTGTTCTTCATTATAATTCCTACTTTGCTTATCTAGAAGCTTTAATTAGAAACCTCTTGTAAACCATAAACCTTTAGTGTTTGTATCGTGACTAGAGCTAGTCATGAGTTGAAGTCTTTGTAACAGGTGTATTGTAAAGTAGCTTGTAATAAGTGTATTACAAGTTAGTGATGGATTAAGAGTTTAATTCCTAGGTTGCATAGGTTGTAATCTAAAGATTTCTCATAGTGAAGTTCAAATCCTACTAGTGTAGGTCGTGGGTTTTTGATCCCCTTGAGGAAAGATTTTTCCACATAAAAGTTCCCTGTTCCATTTACTTACTGTTGCATTTGCCTTATCTGTGGTAACCTATATAGGACCTGGTCTATATATAGCTTGGTGGACTCATATATTATATCACATTCATTATACATGTACATTACCTAATCAATTGGTATATGTTGATGATTTTTCCCACATTGGCGAAGATGATATGATGGCATGATCTCATATGCTTGATGATGTTATGTACATCTACACCTATGCATGATACGATATTTAATGCATGACATTATAAATGTTTCAAGATTTACAAAGTTATTTAGACTTATAGGCAGAATTCTTTATTCCATGTTTCATCTATGTCTTCTATGTACTGGTTTTCATGCCTTAGTTACTCAATACATTATTCATACTGATGCTATATTTATCGGAGCCTGCATTTCATGCCCATAGGTACAGGTAGACAAGTTGACGGTCCCCCTTCTTAGGATCCTTGACCAGCGAGAGCTGGTGTGCTCCATTTGATTCGGAGCTGCTTTAGATTTTGGTCGATATGTTTGTATACATATATTGGTATGACAGGGCCTAATCCCATCCTTGTACAATTGTATATTCTATTAGGGGTCTGTAGATAGTTATGTAAATTTGGATAGTATATGGCCTTGTCGGCTTCCATTTTTGGATATATAGTTGTCTATTGTAGCTTTGTTAGCTCGCCCTATCGTATTCTACATGCATATGTATATATGTCTCCTGGACAGGCTTCCCTCGCGTATGTTGTTCATGTAATTCAGTAGGTTATTGTAAGATATTATTCATGTTTATATCTTAGACATGTGCTTAAGGGTGTTCGACACGTAGGACTCGGGCATTCGTCATTGCCCATTATTTTGGATCGTGACAAAAGTGGTATCAGAGCATTACTGTCCTAGGGTTGGTTACACACCATGTCTAGTAGAGTCTTGTTTATGAATGTGTAGTGCAGCACATTTATAAACAGAAGACTACAATACATATAGGAGGTTATACTCCCTTCTTATCTTATATCGTGCGATATAAGGATTCATTTTTCTAACAATATGTTATGTTTTCAGCGATGCCTCCGATTATAATAGCCGCCTAGAAGGGAAATTTTGTGGCTAATGAGACTATTAGTCGAGCGCCACGACTTACCAGGGATCAGTTAGAGTATTATAGTGAGATTCCATCTCATACATCATATACCCCGCCTTCTCCAGAAGAGCTCCGAGGAGAACCAGCTCCAGTGCCCGCCCATGTACGTCCAATTCCTTAGCCAGATGCACCGGGTGAGGAGATGAGATATGCTATTCAGCTATTAACTCAATTAGTAGCCGCATAGGCTCAGCATCAAGAAGTAGGCAGGTGTCCACAGAGGTGTTTACAGAGGTTTTTCTTTGTCATTATATGCTACTAAAGTTTAGACAGGCTAGAGTTGATAGGTTCTTGATCCTTCAGCAGGGTAACATGAGTGTTTGGGAGTACAGTTTTTAATTTGATTCGTTGTCTAGGTATGCTCCCACTATTGTATCTAAGATGGAGGATCGGCTTCATCGGTTCATGATGGAGTTAGAGTCACACTTTCTTAATGATTGTATGTCGGTCTGACTTCATCCAAACATGGATATTTCTCGTATTTAGGAATAAGCTCGGGGTGTGGAGGAATAAAAATAGAAGTAGAGGGCCGATCGTGAGCATGATAGGGGCCAGAGTAAGAGAGCGGGATCTTCGGGTCCTTCTAGTGAGTTTCGAGGTGGTCAAAGACCACAATACCTGAGGTATCCAGCCCAGCCATCGGCTAGTGCACCCCCTCAGTTTGCCAATAAGATATTTGATCGCTCTATATATTTAGGACCTGCTCAATTCTAGGGCCTCAAGTTCTCAGTATAGGGGTGAGTCAAGTCAGACGAGGCTACCCTTGCCATGATGTGCTCAGTGTGTAAGAAGCATGTCGGGCAGTGTCGTATGGGGTTGCGTGTTTATTATACTTTTGGTTATCCAAGCCACGTTATAGGTGATGCAAGCATAGTTCACCCAGCGGGATCTGTAGCTGGTTCGTCATCATCAGTGTACCCCCTGGGCAAGGTTCACAAGCACCAATCAATCGTGGTAGAGGAAGAGGCGGAGCATCTATCTCGAGTGGTCCTCAAAACCATATTTATGCATTAGTAGGACAACTAGATCAAGAGTCATCACCTAATATTGTTACAAGTATGTTTACCTCAAAAAATGTGAATAACAATTAAAGACAATTTGTGATTTTAAAGATATGTGATATATTCTAATACTAGTGATTATACAAGTAATATTAAGCATAAGTAAGAAAAGTTGGTGAACCAAATTTTTGTTGTTGAAGCAAAAGGAGCCTCGAGCTTGATTATCCCAGGGACCTCGAGGTCATCTAAGAACAATAAAGTATGGACAATAAAGTAAAGACAATAAAGCTGAAGAACAAATGTTGAGCAAGAAAAGCATAGTAAAATGTTCTATTGCTGTGAATAATGTGAGATGATTCCTACAAAATGATTGGGGTCCCCTTTATATAGGAGGAGAAAACCCCAATATAGTACATTCCTAATTGTAGTAAAGAATTCTATTGGTACAGGTGTATAATAATCTAGTACGGACCTGTACTATTGCGTACAAATCTTAACCTTTAATTTATGCCCTGACCCACGTGTCCTTGAGAAATTCCCGCTCTTTATTGAGTTCCCTTGAGATTGTACTGCCCTCGATGTAGGTCGTGCCATGCCTTCGATTTGCTTTCTTGAGCTGTGTGTCCTCAAACGGGGTTTAGCCTCTACTTCGAGTCACCCGGACTCAGACTCATAGCCTTATCTAAGATTTCAAAATCGGGCTCCTTGATTTTGACCGTATACAAATAGTCCCCACATTTCTTTTAATGAAATGATATGAAACGATTTGGATTCCCGAAGCCCTTAGTGATGATGTCATCCTCGTGATGCTACCATTTGAAGTGAACAAAATGTCCCATCAGCCCACTTCCCCAAAAAACATTGAATGCACGCCAGCGTTGGCCGGCCATTAATGCCACCGAACCGTTGCGGCCCCTCTATAAATATGAGTCATTTTCTCTAAGTAAAGAACTTTATCCTTTCTTTAATCCTTTCCCATCTTCATCTCTTTCTTCAATCACTCGCTTTCTCTGCCTCTTTAAGCACCGAAAAATACCAAACTCTTGTCGGAAACACCACATCCTTGTGTACCCGAATTCTTTAGCTTAAAACCATGGCAACCACTTCCAAGACGGTCCCCAAAAAGGATAAATCATCATCTTCCTATACCTACAGGCCGGCCAAACCTGTGGCGCCGCCAATACTTGAGGAAATCACCAGGGAAATCACCCCTGGTGATTGCATTATCAAGAAGGAATTTGGTATCGAGAATCCTCCCGACGTTGAAGGCCGATACGAACACGTATCCCGATACATTAGCATGATAACAAAGTAGCTCACCAAGGAAGTAAAGAAGGATTATCGGTGGGGAGATGAGGTCTAGGTTTAGATCCTGAGGCTTAATGAAAGCATAACTACCTACAAGGAGGGGTTTTTGAGTTTTAACACTTACCCCTTCACACTGGGTCCCCTCGATCCGGTGGTGATCAACTTCTGCAAGACATACAAGGTAACCATTGGTCAAATCCACCTTTCATTTTGGTGTATCGTGATCATGTTTGGAATTCAACCTCAGCCACCTAGTTCGATTGTATCAGCCACTGTTATTTCAAGGGCTCATCAAGCTGCAGGACTGAACAATGAAATCCTTCTTTGCCAGCACCGATGAACCCAAAGATTAGGGTTGGATGAGCCGGTTTGTTAGAGTAAGAACTTCGGACATCATCCCCAAGGAAAAAATGTCGTTCCTGGAGAAGTGGAACTTTAATCGTAAGTGGCATTAGTATTTCTTGAATATATTCATATTCTTTCATGTTCCATAATGTCCTTACCTTTCTTTTGGTAGCCAATGCTTGGGCGCCCTTAGCGGTGCCCAACCTCGAGGATTGGGTCAGAAAGTTATCTTCCACTTCTTCCTACGACGAGCGCAAGTGGCACGAATTAGTGAAGGGCCAGTGGTAGGACAAGAACCATGGTAAGTGCCTTTCTATAGTTTCAACACTTTCCATACATTTGGAGGGATTTTTACTTACTCACGCTTGCTTATGCAGGCCTTGGAGATGTGTCTGAGATGAGACCAGTCCCACCCGGGGAAACAACCAAGCCTTCAAATCCAAAGCTCAATAAGGACAAAAAAATAAAAAGGGTCTCGAAACCCGAAGACCCCCAAGACAAGAAAACCTCCACTCGAAGGCTGCGAAAAAGGTTTGCTCAAATGGGTATAGAATCGGCCCATGACTCCCTGGATGGTGAGGAAAATGATGATGAAGAGTCGGTGCCGGTTACTTGGACTAGGAAGCCAATTGAGGTCGCCGAGCCTTCCGAACTAGAAAACTCATCCCATGGTGAGGATGCCCGGAGGGAAGAAATAAGCAAATCCCCTATGTTCCCGGAGGTTGAGATTGTCCCTTCGTCTTAGTGAACTATGCCGGAGGGGATGAACATTGATTCCCCCAATTCTAATGAAAACACCCCAAGTGAAGAGCTCGGCGCCGCGATAACAGGTCATTCCCTTTCTTTGCCGACTTATTATAAGGGGGCAATTGAAGAAGCCAATGCTCTGCATAAGCTCGATCCAAGCAAAGTCATTGAGGATAATCCTTTTCAGGGTTGTTATGTTGGGATAGAGGACGTCGATGATTTGAATGATGTGTCTGCCATCTTTGAAGAGGCTCAACATCTCCTTTCCCGGGTAAGTACTTACCTTTAGTATTGCAATTTCTTCTATCTTTTCCCTTCGACAGATATGCTCCATTTCATGTACAGGACGTTGCAAAGTTTAGAGTCGAGCTGGGCCAGTGTGAGGCTGAGCTTAAGAATGTTTTGGGCGAAGAGAAATCCCTGAGGCTCCTCTGTATCCAGAAGGAAGAGGAGCTTAAGGATCTCCGAACCGCGTTGGCCAAAGCATGAAAAAGTGAGTTTGAGCTAGATGAGCAGGTAACTTTGATTTTAATAGAGTACATGCTTTTTGGACCTACTTCGGAGTCTAATACTTTGACACATCAGTTGCAGCAAAAGCTAGACATGATTGGGCAGCTATGAGGTGAGGTAAATCAAGTTCGGGCTGATTGTCATCAGTGAAAGAAGAATATGGATCAACTTGCTGCCGATAAGGAAGCTATTGCGGCCCAACTGGCCTCGCTTAAGCTCATCTCTGAGGTTTTGAAGTGAAGGGTTTGGATCAGGCCGGGAAAATTGAGGGGTTGGAGGTCGTGCTGGCTAAAGCTCAGGCCGAAGCTATCGAGCTAAGGCTAGAGTTGTACAGGCTAAGGCCGAAGCCGAGAAGACGAAGGTGTGGCTGATAAAGCCATTACTATATACACGAGGGAATCCATGGCTATTCAAGAAGATTTGAGGGAGGCCTCCAACGTAGGGAGGCAGAGCAACTAATTGGCTAAGTTCCAAGACTGGTGGGAGACTCTTGAAAAAATCCATGCCCGAGGGTTCGACCTCGCCGGGGAGATAGCCTAAGCAAAGGCGTGAGGAACCGATGCTAGTTTTCTTGTCTCCACCAATAATGAGGATGTGGTGAGTGGCTTCAGGGATGACAAAGGTGAAGAGTTCCCCAAGGCGAAGAGACTCCCCAAGATAGGGCCGCTGAAAATGATGACGACATTTCCAAAAGTTTGACCCCAAAAATAGATTAGGTTTCCTTTTCTATACAAGGGCCCCTTGTGGGCGTTGTAATATGTTCTGTAAACTTCCCTAATGAATATAAAGTATCTTTTTTCTATATCCTCAATTTGTGTTGAATTTTATTTTATCCCCGTTTGTTGAAAATTCCAACGATTCAAACACTTAGCTCGAGTATCAATTTAGACTAATAATAAACCCTTAGGTTTTTGTTTCTCAAGATCATACCCCTTAAGGTTTTAGATGATCCTCGAGCTAAATGTTTGAATATCTGAGGAGATAAATACTAACAAAGTCTTGGGCTCCTATAAAATTTTGGCCCAATATCTCTTTTAAGCTAGACCTTAGGCTCTAAAATTGGCCATTAGGATCTTTTAAAATTGGCCATTAGGCTCTTTTAAAATTGGCTCTTAGGCTCTTTTGAAATTGGGTCGTTTCTGCCTCTAAAATGGCTATATAATTTTTCCCTCATTTTGGCTAAAAGACTTAGTCAAATTTTAGCTATGCCTTAGCATGTATTTTTGTACCCGTTGGGTTTTCCTAAGGATCGACGTATCGGAACCTTATTAGTCATTTCGTTTGTGTAGTCATAATTGAATATCTCCTAAGGTTTTTTCGAAGGCTGGTGTTATCGAAGCCTTTGGATTATTTGAGGGCTAACTTATCGAAGCTCTTAGATTTTTTAGAGGCCGAATTTATCGAAGCCCCTTATATTTTGCTTTTGCCGGGGGAGCCTGACTTAATCGATTTTCCAATGTTTGAAGGCCTTTAATTTTATAGTGGAAGTCAAACGTCTTTGAATCACATAATTTTAGCCATAGCCTTTATGTGACCGTAGTCTTTAGTATGGACGTAGCCTTCGAGTTTGTCACTTCAACTTATTTCCTGATAACTTTCCTAACTTTTTCAAAAAGTTAGTCCCCGAGTATATTGTCCTTGGCCTTTGTTTCGAAGGGGTGCCTCTTTGAGGTCTTATGAGTCCGAATTATTGATGAATCGGATGTATTAACTGTTAGTGTCAATCCTCATGTATTTTAGGGTGCTTTGGCCCTTGAGCTGCTTTTCGTAGGATTATATGTATAGATAAAGTATTTTTGATATAACCAGGATGCTTCTTTAAACAACTGATACATGCATACATGTTTTGCCATTGGGGCTCGACTATTCTATATGGACACGGTTCATTTGACCGTTTGGCCCGTTACAAAGTTCTCCTATCGAGCCCCTCTTAGGAGTGAAATATCTTTCTCAAAAATATAACCTCTGAGGGTGACGGCCCCAGTATTCGAGGTTAATCGAAAAGAAGCCTTGAATACTTTGTTGAATGTTCCTTAGGTAGAATATAGGTGTTGCCTCATTAAAAATCTTGCCGGTAAAACCTATTTGGGATAAAAACCCGATCTAAGGAAAAAAGAGTGCAACGCATGCTTTCAAACCCAAGGTCTTTGAGCTAAAAATGCCTCGATATCTCCAATTGAACATCTATAAGGAGTTAGTTTTGAATACAAATGGAAAAATGGAGAAGGTCATACCTCAACAGTAATATCGTTTGAGCATCGATACATCCTAATTTTTTGGTACTTGCTCGCCTTCCATTGTGCGAAATTTATAGGATCCTTTCCCTATGATTCCGAGGACACGGTACGGTCCTTCCTAATTGGGACCTATTTTCCCTTCATTTGGGTCTCAAGTGTTGAGAGTGACTTTCCTTAGGACTAAGTCCCCGACTCTGAAATATTGAAGGTTCATCCTTCTGTTGTAATACCTTTTGATCCTTTTTTTTGCCCGGCCATTCGAATCAATGCGGCCTTACGTTTTTCATTGAGTAGTTCGAGAAAAGTGTTCATAGCTTCGTGATTTGAGTCCTCGGTGGCATGCTAAAATATGATGTTAGGTTCCCCGACTTTGACTGGGATCAACTTCGAAGTTGTTCGATATGCCCATAGCACCTCGGGCAACACTTCTCTCCATTTCCCCTTAGCATCATCTAACCTTTTCTTTAAGTTTCTAATGATTGTATTTGTTTGTGGACTCGGCTTGACCATTTGCACTCAGGTGGTAAGGTGTTGATACAATTTTTTTAATTTTATGGTCCTCGATGAATTTTGTTATTTTGCTACCGATGAACGGCTTTCCATTATCACATGTTATTTCAGCGGGTATCCCAAACCGACATATGATGTGGTCACATATGAAGTCGATGACTTCTTTTTCTCTTATATTCTCAAAGACCTGAGCTTCAACCCATTTTGAGAATTATTTAGTCATAAACAAAATAAATCGAGCTTTGCCTGACGTTGTTTGCAGGGGGCCGACGATGTCCATCCCTCATTTCATGAATGGTTACGGGTATATGATCGAATGGAATTGTTCACCTGGCTGGTGGATCATCAGTGAAAATCTTTGGAATTTATCACACTTTTGGACAAACTCGTTGGTATCCTTTTCCATGCAATCCCAATTATACCCTGCTCTGATCATCTTAAAGTAACTCCACGATCCTTGAAATTAGAATAGGCTGATTGCCCTAACCAGAGAGTCTACACCAGAATGGTTCTCACAAGTACCCTTGTGGATTTCCTGTAGCACGTAATCAGTATCCTAGGGTCCTATGCATACTACCAGTGGTCCATCGAAAGTTCTTCTATATAACGTTCCATTTTCATCAAAAGAGAATCGAGCTGCTTTGATTCAAAGTGTTCTCGACTCTTTTGGGTATGCTGGGAGCTTTCCATGCTTCAAGTAGTCAATTTACTTATTCCTCCAATCCCACATCAAACTTGTTGAATTAATCTCTGTATGGCCTTCTTCAACCACTGACTTCGATAGTTAGATGACAGCCCCCGGGATAATATATTCTTCTTCGACCGATGACCCTAAGTTTGCAAGTACATCAGCCTCGCTATTCTATTCTCGAGGTACATGGTCCAGTGTCCATTCCTTGAAGCGGTGCAAATGTCATTTGAAGTTTGTCTAAGTACCTTTGCTTATTCGATCGTCTCGAACCTCGAAGCTTCCATTTACTTGATTAACTACCAAAAGGGAATAACACTTTGCCTCGATGACCTCTTCTCCAAGGCCCTTGGCTAGTTCAAGAACTGCAATCGTGGCCTGATACTCGGCCTCATTGTTAGTCTATTGAGAAGTTTTGATTGATTGCCTAATAACACTGCTCGTAGGCGGTTTGAAAACAATATCGAGCTCGGATCCTTTCACATACGAGGTATCGTCTATGAAAAGGGTCCAAACCCCCGATGATGTACCCGTTTTATAAGAGTTCCTTTTCTACTTCTGATACGAGGGCATGTGCGAAGTCGGACAAATTTTGAGACTTGATATCCATTAGAGGCTGATATTCGATATCATATCCTCCATGTTCGATGGCCCATTTGTCCAATCTGCCCGATAATTCAGGCTTATGGAAGACATTCCGAAGTGGGTATGTAGTCAGTACACATATAGGATAGCATTCAAAATATGGTTTTAACTTCCTAGATGCACGTATTAATGCAAGATCTATCTTTTCTAAATATGGGTACTTGTTTTTAGCATCTCCTAGGGTCCAACTCACATAATAGACAGGAAATTATGTACCTTGACCTTCTCGAACCAACACGCCACTAACCGCTACCTCGAACACGAATAGATACAAGTAGAGTGTTTTATCCTCCTTTGGAGTTGGAGAAGGGGTGGTCTCGACAGATACCAGCTTTAATTCTTTCAAGTCTTGTTGGCACTCTAGAGTCCATGTGAATTTCTTCTTCTTGAGTAGGGAAAATAAGTGATGGATCCGATTTGATGACCTCGAGATAAACCGACCTAGGGCAACTATCCGTCCGGTTATACATTGTACAGCTTTCACATTATTCACCATGGTGATTTTCTCAATGGCTTTTATTTTATTGGGGTTGATCTCAATACCTCTGTTTGATACCATGAAGCCCAAGAACTTTCCCAAGCCGACTCTAAAAGCACATTTCTCGGGGTTGAGCTTCATGTTGTACTTTCTTAGGATGTTGAATGTTACCTGCAAATGGGTCAAATGGTCCTCTATGTGCAGGGACTTAACTAGCATGTCATCAATATTAACTTTCATGGACTTGCCTAGTTGATGCTCGAATATCTTATTAACTCGGTGTTGATATGTGGCTCATACATTTTTTAGCCCGAAGGGCATTACGTTATAACAATACGTACCATACATCGTGACGAATGAAGTTTTTTCCCGCGGTCCTCAGGGTTCATTTGAATTTGGTTATATCCGGAGTAGGTATCGAGAAAGGTAAGGATCTCATGGCTGACCGTAGCATCGATCGATCAAACTATCTATGTTGGTCAATGGGAAAGAATCTTTAGGGCATGCTTTGTTTAAATCTTTGTAGTCTACACACATTCTAAGTTTATTCCCCTTTTTAGGTACTACCACTACGTTAGCTAGCCATTCGAGATATTTTACTTCCCTAATGGATCCTATTTTGAGAAGTTTGGTTACCTCTTCTTTGATGAATGCATGTTTTACCTCGAATTCTCCTCTTTTGCTTCACTGGTTTAATTCTGGGATCGACACTTGGTTGATGGGTAGTTATCTTCGGTGGGATCCCTGTCATATCTAAGTGGGACCAAGCAAAGCAATAAATATTCTCGATGAGAAACTGAATGAGTTTTTTCCTAAGCTTAAGGGTTAACCCCGTCCCCAAATATAACTTTCATTTTGGAAGATGCTCGATCAATATGGACTACTCGAGTTCTTCGACCGTGGACTTCGTCGCATCTGACTCCTCGGGGGCAACGAAGGTTTGGGGGACGAGGAAAGATTCTTCTTCATCCTCAGCCAACTGTTCATTGAACACTTGTCCCTCGGGCTTAACCGAGGGCACGGGCTGTTATTGCTATTTGGCCACATATTTTTCCTTTGACTTTTTTGATGTGGATGGTGCCGATACCGGTGCCAAGTCGTGCACATCAAACATCTCCTTAGCTGGATGTTACTCTCCATATGTTGTTTCACGCTATCCTTTGTTGGGAACTTTATCATATGATGAAGGGCCGATGGCATCGCCCTAATGCTATGGATCCATGGCCTTCCAAGGAAATCATTATACCTCATGTCACCTTTGATAACATGAAATTTATTTCTTGTATGGTTCCGGCCACATTGATTAGAAGGATGATTTCTCCCTTCATTGTTTTGCTTGCCATGTTAAAGCCATTCAAGACCCAAGATGCTGGTATGATTTGATCGAGCAGCCCGAGTTGCTCCACGACCCTTGACCTAATTATATTTTCCAAACTACCTGGATCCACGAGAACACGTTTAACTTGAACTTTATTTAAAAGGATAGAAATTACCAGTGCATCATTGTGAGATTAAGACAAGGTCTCAATGTTTTCCTCGTTAAATGTGAGGGTGTCCTCGGGCATGTAATCCCGAGTCTGTTTCTCCCTTGTGATGGATACCTTGGTACGTTCGAATACAGGTCTATGTGGGATGTCGACTCGGACGATGATTATGTGAATGACATGTTGAGGTTCTTCAGGTTCATTCTTTCTGCTTGTATCTCTTTCCCTGAAGTGATTCTTAGCCCGATCACTCAAGAATTCTTAAAGGTGGCCTCATTGAATAACCTATCCATTTTCTCCCTTAGCTGCCTGCAATCCTCCATTCTGTGACCATGCGAGCCATGATACTTGCACATCGAGTTCGGGTTCCTTTGGGATGGATCGATCTGTATTGGCCTGGGCCACTTAGCATCTTTAACTCTCCCAATAGCTGAGACGATCCCTGGTGCATTTATTCTAAAGTTGTATTCTGATAATTGGGGGACCTCACCGGGGTTGGCATGCTTATTGAACCTGTTCTTGCTTATGAGCCCTCGTTAACCTTGTCCCCCATCACTTCTTCGATCGCTTTGATAGGTGATGTGACTCTAGTTGTTGTTCGTTTGATTGGTATCTATTTGATACCATTCTTTGTTGCATTGATCATCAGTCTATGTCCTCAGGAGATTGACTGCGAATCTGTTCTGATGAACTGAGCCTGAGGGGGATCCCAATTGGTCATCCTCAATCCTGATTTTCGACTGGTAACAATTGTGCACATCTAACCATGTCACATCTGGACATTCGATCAAGTTATGCTTTAGCTATCGGGATCCAATTGAGCTTCTTTCAAACCCTACATAAAGGCCTGAACTGCCCAGTCATCAGAGAATGGTGGTAATTCCATTCTTTCCATCTGAAATTGGGACATGAACTCACTTAGCATCTTATCATCCCTTTATTTTATTTTGAAGACATTCGATTTCCTTGTGGACACCTCTATGGCCTCGGTGTATGCTTTCGCGAAGGCGTCCGCCAACATAGCAATGAATCAATAGAGTTAGGAGCTAAGTTATGATACCAGATCATAGCTCCTTTTGACAGTGTTTCCCAAACGTTTTCAATAATATTGACTCGATTTCATCATCATTCAAGTCATTTCCTTTGATTCCACAAGTGTGTGAAGTAATATGGTTGTTAGGGTCGATCATTCCTTTATATTTTGGTATATCGGGCATGCGAAACTTCTTGGGAATGGGCTTCGGAGTTGTACTTGGGGGAAAGGTTTTTGTATGAATTTTTTGGAATCTAGACCTTTCAAAACTAGAGGTGCTCTCGGTATCTCGTCTACTCGAGAGTTATAAGTTTCTACCTTTTTTTCATTGTCTTACTATCTTCTTTTCTCATGACTCGATCCTTTTAGTTAGTTCCTCGAGCATTTTTATGATTGCGGGGTCAGTCCCCGAGCTGCTTTTATCGGGCCTTTCTAGCGCTAGTTCATGTCGGGTGTTCACTGGTTCGGCGGTGTTAGGAGTTCTGCTCTGACTCTAAAGTTTAGCGATGGCAACTTGCTGAGCTTGCAGCATCTTGAATATCACTTGAAGGTTGACTCCTCCTTCTTCCATCCCTCGGGCTTCCCTGTGTATATTCCTTGTGGGGTCTGTGCCTGCGTCCGTGTTTAGAGCGTTGTGCAAACTAATATCAACTGGCTCCATATTTGGCAATCCCCCAGGGTTTATGGGTATAACACCGACCCCTATACTACTATTTTCTCTGAGTCCCTCGCTGTCACGAGCAGGTGTGTTTTGTGTTCTAGACATATTTTGGCCTAAAATCAAAAAATCTTTGACAAGAAAAAGTGTGAAAAATAACGTTTATTATCAAAAAACTAGCACTAAAATAATCACTATTATCTTTAGCCCCACTGTGGGTGCCAAACTGTTTACCTCAAAAAATGTGAGTAACAATTAAAGATAATTTATGGTTTTAAAGATATGTGATATATCCTAATACTAGTAATTATACAAGTAATATTAAGCTTAAGTAAAAAAAGTTGGTGAACCAAATTTATGTTGTTGAAGAAAAAGGAGCCTCGATCTTGATTATCCCGGGTGCCTCGAGGTAAGCTAAGAACAATACAGTATGGACAACAAAGTAAAGATAATAAAGCTGAAGAACAAATGTTGAGCACGTTGAGTAAGAAAAGCAGAGTGGAATGTTCTATTATTGTGAATAATGTGAGATGATGCTTACAAAATGATTGGGGTCCCTTTTATATAGGAGGAGAAAACCCCAATATAGTATATTCCTAATTGCATTAAAGAATTCTATTGGTACAGGTGTAAAATAATCTAGTACAGACCTGTACCATTTCGTACAAATCTTATCCTCTTATTTATGCTCTGACCTATGTGTCCTTGAGAAATTCCCACTCTTTCTTAAGTGCCCTCGAGATTGTACTTCCCTCAATGTAGGTGATGCCAGGCCTTCGATATTCTTTCTCGAGGTGTGTGTCCTTCAACCGGTTCTGACCACTGCTTTGAGTTGCCTAGACTCGGACTCATAGCCTAATATAAGATTTTGAAATTGGGCTCCTTGATTTTTATCATATACAAGGTATATCATCAGTCTCCTCGTATGATGTATATGCACTGATTAACCTAGGTTCCATCTTATCATATGCTACTCTATTGGTTGCTAGTAAGTTTGGAATAAAACATGCATTAGTTAAACCTTTTGAGGTGTCCACACATGTTGGGGACCCAATGATAGCTAGGCCATATATAAAGATGGTATAATAGTAGTTCATAGTCGATCTACAGTAGCAGAACTAATCGAGTTAGATATGGTAGAATTTGATGTTATAATGGGTATGGATTGGTTGGCTTCTTGTCATGCCAACGTTGATTGTAGATCGAAGATGGTCCAATTCCAATTGCCAAGGGAGCCTATTTAGGAGTGGAAAGGTAACACAGCATTGCCGAGAGGTAGCTTATTTTGCTATATTTATCACTTAGTTCGGGCACATGATGTGAAAGTAGAGTCACCAACAATTCAATATATCCCTGTGGTTAATGAGTTTCCCAATGTTTTCCCGATAAGCTTCCAGGTCTTCCGCCAGAGAGAGAAATTGAGTTTGCTATTGACATATTACCAGATACTCAGCCAATATCCATTCCTCCCTATAAAATGGCACCTGCAGAGCTGAGAAGGATGAAGGAACAACTAAGGGAATTGCTTGAAAAAAGCTTTATCAGACCTTGTACATCAACGTGGGGAGCACCTGTGTTATTTGTAAGGAAGAAAGATGGTTCCTTTCGGATGTGTATTGATTATAGTTGAATAAGGTTACGATCAAGAATAAGTACCCACTCCCGAGGATTGATGATTTATTTGATCAGTTGCCCAGGTGCCAAGTGGTTCTTGAAGATAGACTTGAGGTCCCGGTACCATCAATTAAGGGTTAAGGAGAAAGATATTTCGAAGACAGCATTCAGGGCCGGATATGGGCAATTTGAGTTTCCTGTTATGTCATTCGATTTGACCAATGCCCCAACAGTATTCATAGATTTGATGGATCATGTGTTTAGTTTGTTTTTAGATATGTTTGTAATTGTATTTATTGATGATATATTTGTGTATTCTCGTTTAGAGACTGAGCATGCAGATCATTTGCGTATTGTGCTCAAAGTTCTGCAAAAAGGGAAGTTGTATGCTTAATTGTCTAAATGTAAATTCTGGTTGAACTCTGTAGCTTTCCTTGGGAATATTATTTCAGGTTAGGGTATCCGAGTTGATACACAAAATATGAGCTAGTAAAGACTTGTCCTAGACCCATGACACCGATGGAAGTTCGTAGCTTTCTCGGTTTGGCAGGTTATTACAGGAGATTTGTAGAGGAATTTTCTTCTCTTTCGGAACCATTGACAAAGTTGACTCAGAAGGGAGCTAAGTTTTAGTGGAATGATGCTTATGAATGGAGTTTCCAGGCATTGAAGGATAGACTAACTTTAGCACCAGTTATAACACTCCCATAGGGAACCGATAGTTATGTTATCTATTGTGACGCTTCAGGCATTGGATTGGGTTGTGTACTGATGCAACATGGTAAGGTTGTAGCTTATGCTTCTAGATAACTAAGAAAACACGAGAAGAATTACCAGACCCACGATTTAGAGTTAGTTACGGTTATTCATGCACTAAAAATGTGGAGGCACTACTTGTATGACATTCATGTTGATACCTATATGTATCACAAGATCCTCCAGTATATCTTCAAGCAAAAGGAATTGAATTTACACCAAAGGAGATGGTTGGAGCTACTTAAAGACTATGACGTTGATATTTTATACTATCCGGGGAAGGTGAATGTAGTATATGACGCCCTCAGCCATATATCTATGGGTAGTCTGTCATATTTACAACCAGAAAAGAGGGGAATATCCTATGAGATTCATCAGCTAGCTAGTCTTAGAGTTCGATTATTGGATTCGGGTACTACTAGAATTACTATTCAGGACATGGCAACATCTTCTTTAGTAACTGAAGTGAAGGAACTCCAGTATGAGGATCATGTGTTAGCTCATTATAGAGATAACTCGCCTCTGAAAAAAAAGCCACCATTTGAAATTATAGGAGATAGGGTCCTTAGATATTAAGGACAATTATGTGCCACTAATGTTGCAGGGTCGTGCCAGCAGGTTATGGGAGAAACTCATTATTCTCGTTATTCTATCCATCCAGGAGTAACAAAGATGTATCATGATATCAGGGGAATACATAGGTGGTGTCGATGCCCCCTTTTTCTCGCGAAATCAGGTTTATGACATTTGGGCGGACAACTCATTTCCTTTTCGGAATTGGGTTGGAATTGAAGAGTCGCCACCTAATGATTAAGTGCATTAGGACACTAAGAAGAATTTTGATTTAGAAAACCAGAGAATAGATAAGGGCTTGAAATTATCTTGAGGGGAAGGTGTTAGGCACCCATCGAGATCCACTAGTGTGGTTCCCGGCGATGCTATAGTTGTGACTTTAAGTGCAGATGACAAGTAAACAAGCAAGAATTACAATACAGGGTAGTTTTCACATAATGGTTGCAAGCAATTAAAATAAAAGAAGTTAAAGAAGTTGAAGTTTGGGAAGAAAGTAGTTTTGAATTTTTGAAAATAAACAAGTAAAGGGAAAGGGTTTTCACATAATTGTTGCAAGAAATTAAAGTAAAAGAAGTTAAAGAAGTTGAAAGTTGAGTAGTTTTTAAAATTCTGAAAATAAATAAGTAAGGGGAAGGGGTTCCTAGGTTTATAAATAATATGGACCACCCCACACAACACCTGGTAACCGTTTATACACGTGGTGTTATCGCGTGGTCATCATATCCATATCTATGCTTTCCCACCCCGTTAAGGTATTAAACGCGGAATGGCCTCGTTTTCCTATTGCATACTACTATCCGTCCCAAATCTTATCTGCCTCGGATGCATTTGGGACTACTAGTCCTAAGGGAAAGGGAGATTTGGCTTTCGTGGTTTAAAAGGATAAAATTCTAAGGCAACAATCAAAACATGTAGAGCATATATGGGAAAACACATAACAATTAAAGGCTCAAACAGGCCCCCTCAACTTAAAGACAGATCGTTCAGCATGTCTTACACATACTAGTTATGGTCTTAATTAAATTTAAAGGAAATGGGAGGCAGACTGATTTATTAAATATATTAGATAAGAAACCCGAATCAGACATGCCTGCTGGTTGGAATTTTAATGAAGTCTGATTCCACTAACTAATTCACCCTATGGATTGCCTAGGCGAAATCTATAGGCGTGATATCTAACAATGCAGGAGCGTACTAGTTTTTAAGGAGTAAGACTTGTTGGATACACAAAATCATAAGCTTTGTAGATATTAAGCAATGCTATTTACTAATTTTAGACTTAGACAAAATACATGATTTAGATTTAGTTGATAGCTCCTATAGGGATACTTTCTAGGTGCTAAATGATTTAAAACGTTTGCAGTAGAAATAAAAGTACAAAAATTCTATAGGCATGGCGTCTAGAATTCTGTTTATTATTCAAACCTATAAATATGTTTGCCTAGTGATAGATGCATATGCAGAATTTAGGAAGTCCTATAGCCATGTTATCTATGTGGTATGCAGAAATATGGAAAACCTATAGACATGGTTTCTATATGTAATGCATGAAGCTATAGACATGGTTTTATAAATGCAGAAGTGTAGACACTTATAGGCATGGTTTCTATATGAGAATGTAGAACCTAGAAACAAGATTTCTATATGAACTGCAGAAGCTATAAACATGTTTTCTAGATAATACAGAAGTGCAGAAACTTATAAGCATGGTTTCTATACGAAAATGCAGAACTTATGGACATGGTTGCTGAAACGTATTAAATTCCTATGAATATGATATCTACCCCTTTCATGCATGATGTACCCTCCCTTTTTCACTAAAACCCCCAATAGCTAATACAAGATTATTACAACTCATAATTGAATAAGCAAAAAAAGTAAAATTACATCAGAAAAACTAAAAATTTCAAACCAAGGAGAGCCTGATTCTGTCTTCTGTCTAAAGCATGAAGTAAACCAACTCCAAAGATCGAATTTCCAAAGCCTTTCTCATTTTTTGGTGTGTCAGAGTTCCCAAGAGCCTCATGGACTCCGGGCAGTGCTTACACCCAAATTCATTACAGAATTGAATTATAGTGTAGTGTGGAAGGGTCAGCCCTCAAATGTCCAACTTCAGAGGGAACTCAAGGTCCCAAAGCAAGGCTCATAGGAGGGGGGGAAGAACTTAGAAGCTAAGAGAGAGTGTGAGTGCAATAGAGGGGATTCTAGGGAAGGACAAGACAGGATGGTGGTCATACCCAGCAATTGGAGGTGCTGGCACACCCCAACCAGCCTGTTAGCCACATTGTTTGGGAGTTAGGACCCCTCAAAAGGATCAAGTCCAGACATGAGCAACAATTTGGATGTTGCCATGTTCTGAACTTTAACTCAAACACATATAGGGGAATAGGGGTACAGGGATTCACAGCAGAAACAAGTGCAAAGAGAACAACATACATATTTAACACTAATCACAGATAGCAAAGTAGACAGGATCATGGAAGCTACAAAATAAACACATTGGGATGAGGCTGAAAACTAAACTAGAACATACCAGTTTCAGAGAAACAAAAGAAGAAAGTAGTAGTCTAGTGAAGCCAAAGTGCAAACAAATAGTTAGAATGCTATGATCAGAGAACTATGATACTTGAGAAGTGTAAAAGTGTTGAATGGATAGTGTGTGATTGAAAGTTGGTCGTATTAACTGTGTATAATGTGTTAAAGAAAGTCATGTATTTATAGTGTAGAAAGCAAGCAGAAATAGGTAAGAAAATAGTTTTGAAATCAATTTCACAAGGTCTCCCTTTAATTAAGGGATTCTGATTTCAAACAGGTAAAAGTAATTAAAGAAAGAGACCAATAAAACATCTTTTCAGAGCAGTACAAGAGGGGTAAATACATAGAGGTATATTTAAGGAAAAGTCTTAACAGCATACGGTTTGTGCAAATAAGGAAAGGTAATCAATTAAATAGCTAGTAAATCCCAAGGTTTGAATTTGGTATGGATGAATACAGTCAGAAAAGGTTGACAAGGGTTTTACTTAAAGAAAATTCAGTAACAATTAATTAAACCTAAAGAAAAGTATTCTGAATCAATCATAAGTTGGAAAACCTTTTCAAAAGAAAGAATTCATTACACATATAAAACATACAGCCATGCTCAAGTACGAAGAACTGTCATACTAATCAGTAGAAGAGTCTAGCATAGAAAAAGTTCCGACTTGTAAACACGGAAGTTTAACTTAGCTCATAGACTCAGAATGAGTCTAAAAGAGTCGAGGGTTCCAAAATAGAACCCTAGTCCAAACAAAAGGTCGAACTCATCAAAAAACTCATATTCTAGGGTTTCCAACTCGAATCAGATACAGAGATGAGGAGACAAATAACAAACAGATACAATAGCGAGTTTGAAACAATAAATTGAAGAAACTAATTTGGAACATAGTGGGGGGTAGAAAGAACATGTTTAAGAAAACTTGGGATTTAAACAAGTCCAGAAGAGAGAAGAGGTAGTATAACACTTAAAAAAATAGTAGACGAAACATGTTTAAAGAGAACTCAAACAAGGTCCAGTAAAAAGGCAAGCAAAGCACTTAAGAACTCAGTAGAAGATACATATAGTAGGAGAACACAAAATACCAGAAAAGTATATCAACAAGACATATAAGAAAACACAGTAGGACGAACATGTAAGCATGGTGTAGAAACACAAATAGATAGGCAAGACACAGAAGAACATATATAGTAGAAAAATATAAGAAAGCAGTAGAAACACATGCGTGACAAATATTCAAAAGAAGAAGCAAAAGAACAGTCAGAGAAATTTTTTTGAGTTTTTCAGAAACCCTAAGTCGGGGAGAAGTAATTTTTGAAAGGAAAATTAGGGAAAATGTTTTAAAACTCAAGTAGAGCACAGATATAGAACCGATCGGAGAAGACAATCAGAGAAAACCTTGGATAGCTATTAGAGGAACCCTAAAGCGAGAAAGTCTTGGAAAAGGTCCAATCTAAGTCGAATGAGTCAGAACCATGCTCGAAAGACTTTGAATATGCTGGAGCAAAGCTAGAGAAGCCATAAAACCTTGAATCGGAGAAGATCTAAACGGACACCCTCAAGGTCAGACCTCAAAACTTCGAACACCAAGCATTCAAGAGCAGAGGGAGGTGAGTGTAGGCCATCCATGGCTTGAGAGGCCATGGATTCCGATGAGATTGTGGTTGAAAATGGTAGAAGGCGATTAGGGTTTCAAGAACCTTCGAGAGAGTTTGAGAGAGGGGAGTGTTTGAGGGCGGTTAAGAGAAAAGAATGATGGGATTAGGGTATTCATTTAGGTTTAATTATGGAAGGGTGGATATGGGCCGTTGATCTCAGAGATCAATGGTCCGGATCAAAAAAGGGTTGGGTCGGGTAATTAAAACGGGTTGAGGGTATGGGATTGGGTAGGTCCGATTAGGATTAAAATTGGGTCAGTTAAGGGGGGTCAATGTGTCTATAATCGAAATGTAATGGGGCTGTAATTGAAACGAAATGAGGCCAAATTTTAAATAGCCAGTTTTTCCCTTTTTATTTTATAAAAATAGCAAACATGATTTTGAAAGCAAATTAAATATACTGGATCAATTAATAATATATAAATATTAATTTAAAAATATTGGAACCAATTTTGATAATTATAAAATGCTATTAATTCTCAAAATAGGCTAAAATTATAATTATATGCAATTTGACTTTTAAAATACCAAATAAATTTGTAAAAATGTATAAAAATTACTTCTAGATATATTTTGGTATAAATATGAGAATAAAATAAGTTATTCACCAAGATGATACTTTTGGGAATAATTATTGGTTTTTATACTACTAAAATGGACAATAAATTGATTTAAAAATCTTTCAAAAATTGGAAAAAAATACTAAAACACTTAGGCATACATATATATATATATATATATATATATATATATATATATATATATATATATATATAATTGAAAATATTTTGAATATAAAAATAGATGGGGAAATTTTGGGTATCAACAAGTGGGACGGAATGAAAAAGGATATATTGGAGTTTGTTGCTCAGTGCCCTAACTGTCAGCAAGTTTAGATTAAGCATCAATAACCCGGTGGATTATTGCAGGCTATAGAGATTCCGACTTGGAAGTGGAAAGTAATCAATATGGATTTCATCGTAGTCTTACCTCGTACCTAGCGTAAGTTCGATTCTATATGGGTGATTGTTGATAGACTTAAAAATCAGCCCATTTTCTGCCTGTTAGGACTTCATATATGCAAGGCTTTATATTAAAGAGATAGTACGAAATCATGGTGTCCCATTATTTATTATCTCGGATAGAGGAGCTCGGTATATAGCTAAGTTTTGGAGGTCCTTCCAAAAAAGATTGAGGATCAGGTAAGTCTTGGTACAATATTTCATCCTCAGACAGATGGACAAGCTGGGCGTACTATTCAGAAACTTGAAAATATGTTACGGGCTTGCATGATATACTTCAAGGGTATCTGGGATGATCATTTGCTGCTTATTAAGCTCGCTTCTAATAATAATTATCATTCCAGTATTCAGATGGCTCCATACAAAGCTCTTTACGGACAGAAGTGTAGGTTTCCTATAGGATAGTTTAATTTTGGGGAGACTAAGTTAGTAGGACCAGAGTTGGTACAATAGGCAATCTAGAAGATTAAGCTTATACACGAAAGGCTATTAGCAACCTAAAGCCTTCAAAAGTCTTATGCGGATACTCGACAATAAGACTTGGAGTTTCAGGTTGACGATTGGATATTCCTAAAGATATCACCGATGAAAGGCGTTATGAGGTTCGGAAAAAAAAAGGAAAATTTAGCCCTTGGTACATTGGACCATATAATATCATACGCAAGGTAGGCCATGTAGCATATGGGTTAGACTTGCCTTCTTACTTGGAGTCTGTACATCCAGTCTTTCATGTGTCTATGCTTCGTAAATGTATCGGAGATCCTTCTAGAGTCATGTTAGTTGACAATGTTCAGGTTGCGGAGCAGCTATCATATGAGGAAACTCCCACTGCTATACTAGATAGACAGGTTCAGAGATTGAGGACTAAAGACGTAGCTTCGGTGAAAGTACTTTGGAGAAACAATAATGTGGAAGAAATGACTTGGGTAGCCGAAAAAGACATGAAGCCTAGATATCCTCACTTATTTCCTCTTCCAGAGAAGGATCCGACTGAGACATCACATCCTTAAGGTACGAGTATAGATTCTTGTATTAATTATTTTCACTGGTCGTATGAGGTTGTTGTGGTGATTAATGATTGTGGCAATTTGTGTCATTGAATTATTGAGTTCTCTACATGAAGGGTTGATAGTAGTACTGTTACAAAGGCTACTTCGGCAAATTTATATAGATCCCGAGAAGTTAAACATTCGAGGAATATTTCTAGGGGGAAGGATGTTACATTTCATGTTTTCGTACGTTAATGTTTCGTCTTTTTTCCATTCGCGAATGTTTAAGAAGTCATCACTTGATTCGTTGATCTATTGAGCTGAGGCATCTTTGCATATAGTGTTTTAGACTCATACTTCATCGCCGCCTGGTCCTTTTTGCCCCTACCGTACTCCAGCTTGGTAGTTTCCACTACATGTCCAGGGTTGAGCCCTGGGATTACGGCGGACTTAAAAAGCCACCTACAGACGCTTAAGTTAATCAACATAAGCTCGGGAATGAGATTATTTAAGTTTAAAAGCGTTTATGCTATTCATAACAGACAATAAGTGAGTGACATGAAGGTTAAAGGGTAAACGAATCAAGAGTTTCATTGAAGGTTGTCAATTTGGGATATAATACGATCCGAGCCATAATACTAGATATTTATGGACTAATATCATACAAGGTACCCCATGACCATGATAGTAAGGTACATAAAGTGTGTTAAAAGTGAGTAGTATTTTAAGTAATTTGAGATAACTCTTGATTATGTGAATAATTGGATAATTAATAAATTTTTTTATGGGAAATTAGCTGATTAATTAAAAAATTTTGGATAAGCTAACCCCCCCCCCCCCCCTCCCCAAAAAAAACGTGGAAGCCCAATGAGGTTTTGATCAAGGCCATGTAATGACTAGGGTTCATTACAATAGTTGGCCTAATTAGGGGCCTTCATCCTAAGTGGGTCCCACACCTACAGGTTAAAGATAACCCCTCTAATTCACAAAATTAAATTCTCACATCTACTAAGTCAAGGAAGAAAGCTTCAGCAAAGATCATAATTTGCAATAGCAACGTGATTTGCTTCAACATTTCATACGAAGACTACTTAATACTATAGCAATGTGGGATTTGCAATTCTAAGGGAGTACAGTGCAATCTTTCTCAAGAATATCATACGGATTTTTTCCTATTTTGATCTCGTCGTTGTGTGTTTCGTCGCGATTGGTAT
The DNA here is from genome assembly GCA_026770625.1 of Nicotiana glauca. Classification (NCBI taxonomy): domain Eukaryota; kingdom Viridiplantae; phylum Streptophyta; class Magnoliopsida; order Solanales; family Solanaceae; genus Nicotiana; species Nicotiana glauca. The sequence continues at coordinate 46,464 of MU761500.1, read as the reverse complement.
GTGTTAGAAGGATTGTCAAGAGGATCGGTTCAGGTATATTAAGGTTATTCCTTCTTTATTTTTGGCATGATTCATACGATACAAACGAAACGAGCAACACACAATTCATAAATGACTCTATTAATAGAAGTACTAGGGGTATCTATGTTCTTGATTCCCCATGTAACTTATCATTATATATTTTGTTCATGGGTCTCAGAAAAATATGTAGCTGATAACATTTATCCGAAAGGCATATTGATGTTATAACATTCCGAAAAGTCTTATTAATGTATTTCTTATGCATTTTATTCATTTATACATGAATATTGACTCATGACTAGATGACATTTTATATATATATATATATATATATATATATATATATATGGAAAAAGGTTACGGCGTTATATACGCACCAGTACCTGATCAGCTGGTATATGTTGATGATTTTGCCCGCAGTGGCCGAGATGATATGATGGGATGCCCTCAGAGGCTTGATGATATTATGTTATACCTATACCTATGCATGATATGACATTTATGCGCACGTGCATGACATTATAAATGTTTCAGGATTTACAAAATTATTTAGACTTACTGGCAGAATTTTTTATTCCATATTTCATCTATGTCTTTTATGTATTGATTTTCATGCCTTACATACTCAGTACATTCGTATTGACGTCCTATTTCTCGAGGCCTGCATTTCATGCCCGCAGGTGCAGGTAGACAAGCTGACGGTCCCCCTTCTTACGGTTCTTGATCAACGAGAATTGGTATGCTCCATTTGATTCGGAGATGCTTTGGATTTTGGTACGATATGTTTGTATACATATATGGGTATGAAAAGGCCCAGTCCCATTTTTGTACAGTTGTATATTCTATTAGAGGTCTGTAGACAGTTATGTATAGTTGGATAGTATGTGGCCTTGTCGGCTTCCAGTTTTGAATATATAGTTGTCTATAGCAGCCTTTACCGTATTCCGCATGTATATGTATATATATCTTTTGGACAGGTTCCCTCACGTATGTTGTTCTCGTAATTCAGCAGGTTATTGACAGATGTTCTTCATGTTTATATCTTAGACGCGTACTTAAGGATGTTCGACAGGTAGGACTTGAGCACTCTTCATGACCCATAGGTTTGGATCGTGCCATGGCTTTTCTTCAAACATTACGTGAATACAAGATACCTTATACACCAGACTGCTATTTTTACTTTACCAGTTATAAGCACGACCCAATTCATATAGCTCTACTAACGCTTGCTCGTAAACATTGACTGACACATGATATTTACATCAAACTCAAGAAAATACATCATACAGCTTGTTATCAGTTAATTTAATAATTAACAGTATGTACATATTTTTCAAAATCCTAGCACGAAGACTTGTTGATAAGTAAGATGCAAAATTACCATAAATAATAAATTAGTAGACTATAATTAATAGTGCTATTTTCACTTACCCATCTAATTCTTGGGATTTTTTCACTACTGAAACTGTGTTTTATCTTTCATTTTGGATCTTTGGACCACAGAATATTCTCCCTCTTTCATTTTCCACAGTTAGCAAGTGTGATTGACCAACAAGAAATCATCCAACCATATACATTTTACTACGAGAGAGACCTTTTGTAGTGAGTGAGTAGAACGGAGTTTATAAGAGAGGATAACTTCAGTGGTGGATTTTAAATTTTAATATTCAGAGTTCTAGTTTAGAAAGAGTGAATTCTAAAATATATATCTAACTTCATCTATTATTATTGGCTGGGTCAACTATTCAATCAAATGATATTGAGCATGTTTCCCATCTCTTCTCGAGAAACAAGTGGGCTATTTCTTTGCAAAACTGTGCTCAATTTCATATGTGGCAATTCCGCCAAGATCTCTTCGTTAGTTGGGGGAAGAATCCGCCCGAATCGGATTTTTTGAGGAACGTATCGAGAGAGTCGGTTCGGACCTCCACTTAGTTTCACCCAAGCTTCATCCTGGTCATGGATAGATCACCCAAGAAAGATAAATTTAATCATCAAAAATTTGGAGCGTGAAGTGCAATTAGATCCATTTTTGATGGGATTCATATTACTATTATCAATTACAAAAATTCAATTAGAATAATTTATGGTTCGCTTGGTTGGACTAAAAAAATAAAATATCCAGGCTCCGTTTAGAAAAAACCTAATTGGATTGGTAAGATATCTATGATTGCTATTCATATTTTTTCTTTGTAAAGAGATCCTAATTGTCAAGCAAAGTTATCTCAACTCTAAGAAATACTTGTATAAAATGAATTGAAAAAAAAAATACAAAAAGAAATGGTAATGCTTATTATTTTCGCGTGCGCACACACTCTCACACACACATATATATATGAATTTGATGTTGAAAAATTGGATTAGTCAAATCCGTGAACCCATAATAGGATCCACCAGTAATGGAGTTGGAAGTTGGTTGTAATCAGGGGCGAGACTAGGGGATGCAAGGGGGTTCATTCGAATCCCCTTTATTAAAAAATTACACTGTATATTAATCCTAACTCCTCTATTAATTGTAACAGTAGGGCTAAGAAAATGGACCA